>JARQOD010000102.1:117503-186165 GCA_033576555.1 Oophaga sylvatica
GATTTGCTTCTTTTTTTAGGGCCTGTGCACACGTTGCGGATTCCTAGGTTTTGCCGTGAAACCGTGGCAAAACCGCTTACACAAACCAACTCATTATGGCCTATGAGATTCCGCAATGATGTGCCCATGCTGCGGGTTTTTCCGTGGCGGAATCGCATGCGGAAGAATCCGCAGCATGCTCATTCTTTTTTGGGGAACCGCGGCGATTCCGCCGCCATAGAATGCATTGAACCGATTACCTTCCGCATGTGGCTATGCCCACCATGCACAAAGTAAGCGGTTCATGTGCGGATGGTACCCAGGGTCTGGAGGAAAGGAGACTCTCCTCCAACCCCTGGGTACCATATCCATGTAAAAACAATAATTAAAATAAAAAATAATGATATTCTCACCTTCTGGCGTCCCACGCAGCTTTCCTGCCTCTCAGCGATGCTCCCGGCCAATCCCGTTCCCAGTAATGCATTGCGAGAATCACCCCAGATGATGTAGCGGTCTCGCAGTTTACGTCATTGGGATGATTGTCGCAAAGGACCCTGGGAATGCGATTGGCCGGGAGCATCGCTTGAGAGGCGGAAAGCTGCGGGGGCCGCCGGAAGGTGAGAAAAATCATTATTTATTATTTTTTAAATTATTTTTACATTAGATCTTTTTACTATTGATGCGACATAGGCGGCATCAATAGTAAAAAGTTGGTCACACGAGTCAAACACTTGTTTGACTCGTGTGACCAACCTGTCAGATCGCTTGTAAAACGCTAGCAATTCTGCAAGCTAATTCCGCTTGCAAAACGCTAGTGTTTAGCGGGAATATCCCATACCTATAATATGCGGTTTTTCCCGCGGCAGGGAGGTGCGGAATTGCCGCGGAAATTTCCATGGCAATTCCGCACGTGTGCACATAGCCTTAAAGTTGCATTTTGTTTATTTTCAGATTTTTACATCAATGCGGCCTTACCAGAGGTTTCAGTTGATTCATGAAATGCAACTTTTTAACAAGTCGCTAACAATTTGGGCAGATGTCCTCTGAATCCCCTGGAGTGATTTATCTGTATGACGAATTTTTTTGTAAAACTCAAATAGTTTTTGCTCTGAAAAACAAACAGTTAAATGGGCTTTCCCACTAACAAAAGTTCATTTTAATCACTAGATCTTGGAATAATAATAATTTCCACAATTTGATGTGATAAATAAAATGTTCCTGTGCTGTGATAATCTTATAAATGTTCCCCTGCTGTGTACTGTGTAATGGCCGTGTCTGACCGTGCAGGAACATGGTCTGATCATACCACAGCTCCTGGGCAGGGGGGAGAAGGAAGAGAGTATACAGACATTATGGGACGGGATCACAGATGATTCTTTCTTTGAAGCAAAACATTGTTTATAAACAGGCAGAGAAATGTTTTATCTCACAGAAAGAATCAGCTGTGATCCCTGCTGTAATGTCAGTATTGTCTTTTGCTCTCCCCTGCCCAGGAGCTGCGGTATGACCAGACCATGTTCCTGTATGGTCAGACACGGCACCAGCCGACTTCTCCCCACACCTCTACAGGTGATTGCCAGGTATCTGGCTATGTACACACATTGGAGAGACCTGTCAGTCATCTGGAGCCGAGCTGGGAGACGCCCGCCGAGGGTCTCTCCCAATCCCAGTCAGTGTCTGATTCCTGCTGTCCGGTTTTGGGCACAATCTATCTAGTGACAGGTTCCTCAGAAGCTGTCCCATCTGGGTTCGCTCCCTCTGCTTCTGGCGTCGGGCAGGACTGGCCTTCATTGATGTCAACTATGTGGCAAGCTCTGCTAAGGTATTCTGGGACTTGTGGTGCCATCTAGCCTGGGAGCTTGTGGGTTAAATTCCTCCCATAGTCTTCTGTGGCTTAAGGCATCGCTCAGACTGTAAGCCTCAGCTCCCTGCCGCTTATTGCCAGTTACAGGTTACACCTGACCCTGGTTCTGTCCCTGCACTGACCCTCGCACCATGACAGGACAGTGCTATGTCTGAAGAGCGGCAGCTTTTGCCTTGATGAAATATTTTGAATGTACCTGGAACCTTTTAAGTCAATATCAATTAGTGAAGTTTTATATCCAGGGCTGGACAGTGGACATCTTCTTTTGCTTTGTCTGCATATCAAGACACGTAGATGCTCTTACTTTCTGTGCGGAGGATCTTCACAGTCAATCTATGGAAGCGGAGAACTTTGTGCTTATCCTGTACCACTGCTGCCTGATCATGTGTGTCAGTGCTGACCTGGGATTGTTTGACCTTTTCTGGACTATTCTGCTTTCTATGGATTTGACACGGCATATAGAATTCTTTTCAGCCACCCTGCTCCAACGGCCAGCAACCACTCTATGCACCCAACCGGCCAGCAACCACTCTATGCACCCAACCGGCCAGCAACCACTCTATGCACCCAACCGGCCAGCAACCACTCTATGCACCCAACCGGCCAGCAACCACTCTATGCACCCAACCGGCCAGCAACCACTCTATGCACCCAACCGGCCAGCAACCACTCTATGCACCCAACCGGCCAGCAACCACTCTATGCACCCAACCGGCCAGCAACCACTCTATGCACCCAACCGGCGGTCTTCTGTGTAAGTCCAAATTCCTGTACAGGGGTAGAAAGTAAAGGAAGGTATTTGGGACTTGCTAGCCGGAGAGGCTAGTGCAAAGCCTGTCTACAGAAGCCATAAGAGCTACCAGGCTACTCAAAATAGAGCCACTTTACACAACTCTTGACATTGTGGCCCTGCAGTTATTTCAGTCACTCTACTCATTCATTACATATGTCACATTTCCTCTGCCATTACTCCTGTCACTGTCCCTGTCATTACTCCTGTTACTGTCTCTCATTATTCGTGTCACTGTCCCTCTGCCATTACTCCTGTCACTATACCTCTGCCATTACTCCTGTCACTATCCCTCTGCCATTACTCCTGTCACTGTCCCTGTCATTACTCCTGTTACTGTCTCTTTCATTATTAATGTCACTGTCCCTCTGCCATTACTCCTGTCACTATCCTTCTGCCATTACTCATGTCAATATCCTTCTGCCATTACTCCTGTCACTGTCCCTCTGCCATTACTCCAGTCACTATACCTCTGCCATTACTCCTGTCACTGTCCCTCTGCCCTTACTCCTGTCACTATCCCTCTGCCATTACTCCTGTCACTGTCCCTCTGCCATTACTCCTGTCACTATCCTTCTGCCATTACTCCTGTCACTGTCCCTTTGCCATTGCTCCAGTCACTATACCTCTGCCATTACTCCTGTCACTGTCCCTCTGCCATTACTCCTGTCACTATCCCTCTGCCATTACTCCTGTCGCTGTCCCTCTGCCATTACTCCTGTCATTATCCCTCTGCCATTACTCCTGTCACTATCCCTCTGCCATTGCTCCTGTCACTATCCCTGCCATTGTTCCTGTCGCTATCCCTCTGCCATTGCTCCTGTCGCTATCCCTGTCATTATTCCTGTCACTATCCCTCTGCCATTACTCCTGTCACTGTCCCTCTGTCATTACTCCTGTTACTGTCTCTTTCATTATTCGTGTCTCTGTCCCTCTGCCATTACTCCTGTCACTATCCTTCTGTCATTACTCCTGTCACTGTCCCTCTGCCATTACTCCTGTCACTATCCCTGCCATTACTCCTGTCTCTATCCCTCTGCCATTACTCCTGTCACTATCCCTCTGCCATTACTCCTGTCACTATCCCTGTCATTATTCCTGTCACTATCCCTCTGCCATTACTCTTGTCACTGTCCCTCTGTCATTACTCCTGTTACTGTCTCTCTTTCATTATTCGTGTCTCTGTCCCTCTGCCATTACTCCTGTCACTATCCTTCTGCCATTACTCCTATCACTATCCCTCTGCCATTACTCCTGTCACTATCCCTCTGCCATTACTCCTGTCTCTATCCCTCTGCCATTACTCCTGTCACTATCCCTCTGCCATTGCTCCTGACATTGTCCCTCTGCCATTGCTCCTGTCACTATCCTGTCACTATCCCTCTGCCATTACTCCTGTCACTGTCCCTCTGTCATTACTCCTGTTACTGTCTCTTTCATTATTCGTGTCTCTGTCCTCTGCCATTACTCCTGTCACTATCCTTCTGCCACTACTCCTGTCACCGTCCCTCTGCCATTACTCCTGTCACTATACCTCTGCCATTACTCCTGTCACTGTCCCTCTGCCCTTACTCCTGTCACTATTCCTCTGCCATTACTCCTGTCACTGTCCCTCTGCCATTACTCCTGTCACTATACCTCTGCCCTTACTCCTGTCACTGTCCCTCTGCCATTACTCCTGTTACTATCCCTCTGCCATTGCTCCTGTCACTATCCCTATCATTGTCCCTCTGCCATTGCTCCTGTCACTATCCCTGTCATTATTCCTGTCACTATTCCTCTGCCATTACTCCTGTCACTATACCTCTGCCATTACTCCTGTCACTATCCCTCTGCCATTACTCCTGTTACTATCCCTCTGCCATTGCTCCTGTCACTATCCCTATCATTGTCCCTCTGCCATTGCTCCTGTCACTATCCCTGTCATTATTCCGTCCATGCCTTCATTACTCCTGTCACTGTCCTCTGCCATTACTCCTGTCACTATCCCTCTGCCATTACTCCTGTCACAATTCCTCTGCCATTACTCCTGTCACTGTCCCTCTGCCATTACTCCTGTCACTATACCTCTGCCCTTACTCCTGTCACTGTCCCTCTGCCTTACTCCTGTCACTGTCCCTCTGTCATTACTCCTGTCACTGTCCCTCTGCCATTACTCCTGCCACTATCCCTCTGCCATTACTCCTGTCACTGTCCCTCTGCCCTTACTCCTTCACTATACCTCTGTCATTACTCCTGTCACTGTCCCTCTGCCATTACTCCTGTCACTATCCCTCTGCCATTACTCCTGTCACTATCCCTCTGCCATTACTCCTGTCACTGTCCCTCTGTCATTACTCCTGTTACTGTCTCTTTCATTATTCGTGTCTCTGTCCTCTGCCATTACTCCTGTCACTATCCTTCTGCCATTACTCCTGTCACTATCCCTCTGCCATTACTCCTGTCACTATCCCTCTGCATTACTCCTGTCACTATCCCTCTGCCATTACTCCTGTCACTATCCCTCTGCCATTGCTCCTGTCACTATCCCTTCCCTGTCATTGTCCCTCTGCCATTGCTCCTGTCACCGTCCCTCTGCCATTACTCCTGTCACTATACCTCTGCCATTACTCCTGTCACTGTCCCTCTGCCCTTACTCCTGTCACTGTCCCTCTGCCCTTACTCCTGTCACTATTCCTCTGCCATTACTCCTGTCACCGTCCCTCTGCCATTACTCCTGTCACTATACCTCTGCCATTACTCCTGTCACTGTCCCTCTGCCCTTACTCCTGTCACTATTCCTCTGCCATTACTCCTGTCACTGTCCCTCTGCCATTACTCCTGTCACTATCCCTCTGCCATTACTCCTGTCACTATCTGCCATTGCTCCTGTCACTATCCCTGTCATTATTTCTGACATTGTCCCTCTGCCATTACTCCTGTTACTGTCCCTCTGCCATTACTCCTGTCACTGTCCCTCTGCCATTACTCCTGTCACTGTCCCTCTGCCATTACTCCTGTCACTGTCCCTCTGCCATTACTCCTGTCACTGTCCCTCTGTCATTACTCCTGTCACTGTCCCTCTATGACTACTACTGTCACCGTCTCCCCGCCATCACTACATGCAGTGTATTTATTGTAGCTCTCTTCCAGAGAGCGGCGTTATTGGAGGGGAAATAAAAGGTGGCATTGATGGGCCATGAAGCGATTATACGGACGGGGGACGCGCACGCTGGGGCGTTGGGTTTCAGGAAGTTGCTGTTTTCCTATGAAGAACCCGTCTGTGCCGCGCTGTTTATCTTCGCGCCCTACAGCCTCATTCTCTGTCCTACAAAAACAGAAAAGCGTCTGCTCCGCTGGATGGAGCGTTCTGCAGCTCGGGTTTCTCCAGGATGGCCGGCCGTGCTCGCTGCTGCGCCGCTGGATGGAGCGTTCTGCAGCTCTGGTTTCTCCAGGATGGCCGGCCATGCTCGCTGCTGCCGCCGCTGGATGGAGCGTTCTGCAGCTCGGGTTTCTCCAGGATGGCCGGCCATGCTCGCTGCTGCCGCCGCTGGATGGAGCGTTCTGCAGCTCGGGTTTCTCCAGGATGGCCGGCCATGCTCGCTGCTGCCGCCGCTGGATGGAGCGTTCTGCAGCTCGGGTTTCTCCAGGATGGCCGGCCATGCTCGCTGCTGCCGCCGCTGGATGGAGCGTTCTGCAGCTCGGGTTTCTCCAGGATGGCCGGCCATGCTCGCTGCTGCCGCCGCTGGATGGAGCGTTCTGCAGCTCGGGTTTCTCCAGGATGGCCGGCCATGCTCGCTGCTGCGCCGCTGGATGGAGCGTTCTGCAGCTCGGGTTTCTCCAGGATGGCCGGCCGTGCTCGCTGCTGCCGCCGCTGGATGGAGCGTTCTGCAGCTCTGGTTTCTCCAGGATGGCCGGCCATGCTCGCTGCTGCCGCCGCTGGATGGAGCGTTCTGCAGCTCTGGTTTCTCCAGGATGGCCGGCCATGCTCGCTGCTGCCGCCGCTGGATGGAGCGTTCTGCAGCTCGGGTTTCTCCAGGATGGCCGGCCATGCTCGCTGCTGCCGCCTCTAGATGGAGCGTTCTGCAGCTCGGGTTTCTCCAGGATGGTCGGCCGTGCTCGCTGCTGCCGCCGCTGGATGGAGCGTTCTGCAGCTCTGGTTTCTCCAGGATGGTCGGCCGTGCTCGCTGCTGCCGCCGCTGGATGGAGCGTTCTGCAGCTCGGGTTTCTCCAGGATGGTTGGCCGTGCTCGCTGCTGCCGCCGCTGGATGGAGCGTTCTGCAGCTCGGGTTTCTCCAGGATGGTCGGCCATGCTCGCTGCTGCCGCCGCTGGATGGAGCGTTCTGCAGCTCGGGTTTCTCCAGATGGCCGGCGGTGCTCGCTGCTGCGCCGCTGATGGAGCGTTCTGCAGCTCTGGTTTCTCCAGGATGGCCGGCCATGCTTGCTGCTGCCGCCGCTGGATGGAGCGTTCTGCAGCTCGGTTTCTCCAGGATGGCCGGCCAGTGCTCGCTGATGCCGCCGCTGGATGGAGCGTTCTGCAGCTCTGGTTTCTCCAGGATGGCCGGCCATGCTCGCTGCTGCCGCCGCTGGATGGAGCGTTCTGCAGCTCGGGTTTCTCCAGGATGGCCGGCCGTGCTCGCTGCTGCCGCCGCTGGATGGAGCGTTCTGCAGCTCGGATTTCTCCAGGATGGCGGCCGTGCTCGCTGCTGCCGCGCTGGATGGAGCGTTCTGCAGCTCGGGTTTCCTGGATGGCCGGCCGTGCTCGCTACTGCCGCCGCTGGATGGAGCGTTCTGCAGCTCTGGTTTCTCCAGGATGGCCGGCCGTGCTCGCTGCTGCCGCCGCTGGATGGAGCGTTACGGCAGCTCGGGTTTCTCCAGGATGGCCGGCGTGCTCGCTGCTGCGCCGCTGGATGGAGCGTTCTGCAGCTCGGGTTTCTCCAGGATGGTCGGCCGTGCTCGCTGCTGCGCGCTCTAGATGGAGCGTTCTGCAGCTCGGTTTCTCCAGGATGGTCGGCCGTGCTCGCTGCTGCGCCGCTGGATGGAGCGTTCTGCAGCTCGGGTTTCTCCAGGATGGCCGGCGTGCTCGCTGCTGCGCCGCTGGATGGAGCGTTCTGCAGCTCGGGTTTCTCCAGGATGGTCGGCCGTGCTCGCTGCTGCGCCTCTAGATGGAGCGTTCTGCAGCTCGGTTTCTCCAGGATGGTCGGCCGTGCTCGCTGCTGCCGCCGCTGGATGGAGCGTTCTGCAGCTCTGGTCTCTCCAGGATGGTCGGCCGTGCTCGCTGCTGCCGCCGCTGGATGTAGCGTTCTGCAGCTCGGGTTTCTCCAGGATGGTCGGCCGTGCTCGCTGCTGCCGCCGCTGGATGGAGCGTTCTGCAGCTCGGGTTTCTCCAGGATGGTCGGCCATGCTCGCTGCTGCCGCCGCTGGATGGAGCGTTCTGCAGCTCGGGTTTCTCCAGGATGGTCGGCCGTGCTCGCTGCTGCGCCGCTGGATGGAGCGTTCTGCAGCTCGGGTTTCTCCAGGATGGTCCGGCCGTGCTCGCTGCTGCCACCGCTGGATGGAGCGTTCTGCAGCTCGGTTTCTCCAGGATGGTCGGCCGTGCTCGCTGCTGCCGCCGCTGGATGGAGCGTTCTGCAGCTCGGGTTTCTCCAGAATGGTCGGCCGTGCTCGCTGCTGCCGCCGCTGAATGGAGTGTTCTGCAGCTCGGGTTTTCTCCAGGATGGCCGGCCATGCTTGCTGCTGCCGCCGCTGGATGGAGCGTTCTGCAGCTCGGGTTTCTCCAGGATGGTCGGCCGTGCTCGCTGCTGCGCCGCTGGATGGAGCGTTCTGCAGCTCGGGTTTCTCCAGGATGGTCGGCCGTGCTCGCTGCTGCCGCCGCTGGATGGAGCGTTCTGCAGCTCGGGTTTCTCCAGGATGGTCGGCCGTGCTCGCTACTGCCGCCGCTGCTCGCATCCGGATTTTCTGATAACAAGAAACTTTTATGCAGTTTTGGGGGAAATGTGGGTTTGGGATCGAGACAGAGCGGCAGCACACGGGGAATTAGGCCACAGTCTAGCGTTCTTTAATTGTCATTAACTGCATGTTGCTTAATTGATGCTATGTTGATCACAGTAAACTTGTTTGTTATATAATCTTTTTCTCAATAAAAAGACCGTTGAAAAGAAAAGAGACAGCGCTGCAGCATCCCGAGGAGGGATGGGCGAGATTAACCCCTGCATGACTGCGCTCTGGTGGCGTGCGTGCACACCTTTCGGCAGGACGTGTTACTCCGGATTCTGCATTCTCCTGCAATGTCCGATCCCCAAGAACAATATAATATGGAAATGCGTAAGACCCAAGACCCTGCCGCCGCCGAGCTTAATGGATTATTTGGCTTTTAATGTGATTTTTGTGATGAGTTGATGTGAGATACTTCACTTTGATGACTTTAACCTTATAGACTTTGCACAAATGGTTTCCATTCCTTCCCTCCTTCCCCGCTCCTCGCTGCATTCATTAGCATGATTAACAGGACAGCACATACATCATTACCAATAGGGGTCATTGATCTGTACGGAGCCCTCGGTGCGCGAGACGCCATATCTCCTATTCAGCGTCCATTGTGACCGTCTGCTTCCATAAGAGTCTTGTCCAAATGATGCTGGTGTGACACTCCTCATGTGACTATGAGCAGCGTGCATGGAGCAATGCTATGCCAGTGTAAGGACACCTGTTCCCAGTGCAGGACTGGAGAAGTCCTATTTCCAAATGTCACACACACATAAAGGGCTTGCATTTATGTAACCAGGACCACCAGGAGGGACTGCACAGACCCCGGACCCAAAATCTGGGTTATTAGTTTGCATTTGCCAATTATGTTGCATTTCTAGTTTTGGCCACTAGATGTCAGCACAGCAGACTACAATGAGCAGCTCGCTGTACTGCTGCTGCAATACAAGCCACCATCATTGGCAGGGCAGGGGATATTAATGGCTGCCAGACGATTCCGGCACCGCTGATCTCTTATTACCCAGGGTTAGTAAATGGGAGCTGATGCTGACAAGGATCCTCGGTATCTATTAGTCAGAATTCACCTGAGCCAGCCTGTATGGGGTGCGCCCCTCGCCTCTGTGCTTGTGTTTTGCCGCTACTCGTACATCCGTTCTATAGACTATTTTGCATCCATTTGTCTCCATTGAAGGCACAAATCGTTCCCGCGTTTAATTCTCTTCTTCATAATGAAATAAGAAGTTCTCAGAGAGAATCTATTCATGGAGCTAAATCGCTGATGGTGGAGACTGATTCATATGATAATATCCTGAGCTCGCCGGGATCCTATGGAAGTGTTCCCATGAGGACGATGGCGGCATTATTCTGGGTGTGACGACGTACAGTGCATGTCCGCCATGATGTTCAAAGAGATGAGTGATGGGTCAGGATGGACAGCTCATGTCATCCTCCACACGCAGGGTAACATTGGCCCCAGAGCACAGACGTCCTTCAGTCGACCTCTTGCTGTCATCTCCGGGTATGGAAAAAGCAAGAGGAAACCAATATGGATGTATCAGCAAGATTAGCATCAAGGGTGTCCATAAAGAGAGAGTGCGTCATAGCAAGTATCTAAGTAGACCCTCTGTACGGGCTCCGACCGAGGTTACAGTCATGGGGATCAAGCGGTTCTAGGACTGGTATAGGAGTAAGATCAGGGATCCAGAGGACAGGAGGTTGGGAGGTGGCACTAGACCAGTGGTCTTTGGAGATGGGATGAAATGGAAGTTGTTGGTGGCTTGGAAAGGTGTCGGGGGATGAGACCGTGAATTAGGAGAGGTGAGGGTACTACCTGTTGAAATTCAGAAGGTTGAGGGACCCATCCCGCCCAGTGCCTCTATGTTGTGAGTGGGCTTGGGATGAGTTCTGAGCAGAGGCTCCCTCTGGTGGTTACAAGCGGTGCTGGTCTGTCCAGTGAAGATTGTGAGGATTGGGAATCAGGTGTTACTGACTGGTCTTATATAAGGGAGTCACCTTCCCATCAGGGTTGCCGGTGATCAATTGTTCTGGTCTGAATCCTTGATTCCTGTTTCCTTTGTAGCCTGCTGTGTCGTGTCTGCATCTCCTGCTAACAGATAAGACATTTTCTTCTTTTTGTTTTTGTGCTTGATTTTTGCATTTTTGTCCTGCACTTCTGTGGGGGCCTTCAGGGTCCCCTCCGGGGGCTTTTGCCCTCTCAGTCTAGTTCAGCCACTGATGTTTGTACCTTTTGCTTTTTCCAGTTTTTTCAGTGGCTGCTGTTTTGATTTTGTTACACCAGAGAACTAATTTAGGTGGTAGAGGTCGTGTGATTTCAGGTGTTTTTGAAATTAGTAGAGTTGGTGCTTTTCAGGGTTTTCTGGGATTGCAGTAAGTACCCTTCCTGTCCTTTTCTATTTAGTTAGTTTGGGCCCCAGCGTTTGCTCATACTATTTTCTGTCTGTGTCTGTATTTCTTCTTGTCTAACCGCCATTACATGTTTGGGGGCTTTCTGTTATCTTTGGGGTTCTGCTCCGGGGCAGATAGCTTTCCTATTTCTATCTTTAGGTGTAGTTAGTTTCTCAGGCTGTGACGAGGCGTCTAGGACCAACGTAGGAACGCTCCACGGCTGCCTCTAGTTGTTGTGGTTAGTCAGGGTACTGCAATCTCATAGATTCCAACTGCTCTGGTGTATTGCCTTTTTTGCCTGCACTCCTCAGCTACCGAAACATAACAGTATCACCGGCCTAAAATTTAAAATTGTATGGTACTCACAGAAGAGAAAAAATTTGTGAAAGAAAAAACGGTTGTCAGAGATATTTTTCTGTTTGTTGCATTTTTTTTTTTTCCCTCTGTATCTCTGGGTGCTGGGGAGGATTTTTTCTCTCAATGGAGTTTGCACAGTTGTCTGGCCGTGTGGATCAGCTTGCCACTGAGGTTCAGAGTGTTGCTGCATGTCTTGCTAGGTTGCCTGTTGTGGAGCCTAGGATTCCCATGCCAGATTTGTTTTTAGGGGATCGAGATAACTTTCAGAATTTCAAAAATAATTGTAAATTGTTTTTTGCCTTGGAATCTAGGTCCTCAGGGAACGCAGCGCAGCAGGTTCGAATTGTCATCTTTCTCCTGCGCGGCGATCCTCAGGATTGGGCTTTTTCCCTGACACCTGGGGATCCTGTTTTGAGTGATGTTGATGCATTTTTTCAGGCTTTGGGGTTATTGTACGATGAGCCTAATGTCACTGATCAAGCTGAAAAAGCCTTGTTGGCATTAAATCAGGGGCTTGATGACGCTGAGTTATACTGTCAGAGATTCCGTAGGTGGGCAGTCCTGACCAAGTGGAATGACGACGCTTTGGCGGCCCTTTTTCGGAAGGGTCTGTCAGATAATGTAAAGGATGTTATGGTGGGATTCCCTGTCCCCTCTGGTCTCAATGATTCTATGTCATTAGCGATTCAAATTGACAGACGTTTGCGTGAGCGGAGAAGTATGCGTGGAATAGTGTTGCCTTGTGAACCTGCTTCTGAATCCATGCAGTGTGATAGAGTGGTGTCTGGGGCACAGCGTCATGAGTTTCGAAAGCGCAATGGGTTATGTTTCTACTGTGGTGATGCCTCTCATGCTATTTCAGTCTGCCCTAAGCGGGGAAGACGTTTTGCACGCTCAGTTGTCTTGGGTAGTGTTCAGACTAAGTTTTTATTAACTGTCACTCTGATATGCTCTCTGTCCTCATTTTCTGCTCAGGCTTTCGTTGATTCTGGAGCAGCTATTAACCTGATGGATTATGATTTTGCTAAACGTTGTGGGTTTCCCTTGATACCCCTACAGAAGTCTATTCCCCTACTGGGGATCGATTCTACCCCTTTGGCTGAGAATAAACCTCAGTTCTCAGGTGATAATGAGGGTTGAACCTGATCATCAAGAGTGCTGCAAATTTTTGGTTCTGTATAATCTGCATGATATTATCGTACTGGGTTTCCCTTGGTTAACAGTCTCATAATCCTGTTTTGGATTGGAAATCTGTGTCTGTAACCAGTTGGGGCTGCCAATGTGTTAATACCAACACTCCTGTTTTTTCTGCCTCCCCCCAGGCTCAGGATGTTCCTGACTTTTTGATTGATTTTTCTGATGTATTTAGCGAAAGTAAATCTGCATCCTTACCTCCCCATAGGAGCTATGACTGCGCTATTGAATTAGTGCCTGGTAGTAAATTCCCTAAAGGTCGCCTTTTTAACTTGTCTGTACCTGAACATGACGCTATGCGGTCTTATATCAAGGAGTCATTGGAGAAGGGTCATATCAGACCATCCTCTTCACCCTTAGGTGCCGGTTTTTTCTTTGTGGCCAAAAAGGATGGTTCATTAAGGCCGTGTATTGATTATCGTCTTTTGAACAATATTACTGTGAAATATCAATACCCGTTACCCTTGATTTCTGACCTGTTTTCCAGGGTGAAAAACGCTACTTGGTTTACCAAGCTTGACCTCAGGGGGGCATATAACCTTATTCGCATTAAGCACGGGGATGAATGGAAGACGGCATTCAATACCCCGGAGGGGCATTTTGAGTACCTTGTGATGCCCTTTGGGCTCACTAATGCTCCTTCTGTCTTCCAGTCCTTCATGAATGACATTTTCAGGGATTTTGTGGATAAATTTCTGATTGTTTATTTGGATGATATCTTGATTTTTTTCTAATGACTGGGACTCTCATGTGAAACATGTTCGAACTGTATTCCAGACTTTGAGAGAGAATGCTCTGTATGTGAAGGATCAAAGTGTCTTTTTGGCGTACAGAGGATCTCATTTCTGGGATTCATTTTGTCCCCATCTGTTATTGAAATGGACCCGGTCAAGGTTCGGGCCATCTGTGATTGGGTCCAACCTACTTCATTAAAGGCTCTTCAGAGATTCTTGGGTTTTGCCAATTTTATCGTAAATTTATTGGTAATTTCTCGGTTATTGTTAAACCATTAACTGATTTGACCAAAAAGGGTTCTGATGTGGTGAATTGGCCTCCTGAGGCAGTTCTGCATTTCAGGAACTTAAGCAGAGATTCACTTCTGCTCCTGTTCTACGGCAGCCTGATGTTTCTCTGCCATTTCAGGTGGAGGTTGATGCCTCTGAAATTGGGGCAGGTGCCGTTTTGTCCCAAAAAGATCCAGAGACCTCTAAAAGTAACCCTTGTGCCTTTCTCTCGAAAATTTTCTCCTACTGAACGTAATTATGACGTGGGTAATCAGGAGTTATTGGCCATGAAGTGGGCTTTTGAAGAGTGGAGACATTGGCTGGAGGGAGCCAAACATCAGGTGGTGGTCCTTACTGACCATAAGAATCTGGTTTATCTGGAATCTGCCAAGCGACTCAATCCTAGACAGGCCAGGTGGGCCTTGTTTTTCACACGTTTTAATTTTGTGGTTTCCTTTCTTCCTGGCACTAAGAATGTTAAGGCGGATGCCCTCTCGAGGAGCTTCCTTGCGGATTCTCCTGAGTTATCTGATCCTTCTGTTATTTTGAAAGAGGGTGTAGTTTTTTCCGCCATCTCACCTAATTTGAGACTTGCTCTGGAGGGGTGTCAGGAGGATAGGCCCGAGCGCTGCCCTGTTGGAAAATTGTTTGTCCCGGACCAGTGGAAAAAGAGTGTGATGTCTGAGATTCATTGTTCCGCGTTGGCTGGGCATCCCGGAATTTTTGGTACCAGAGACTTGGTTAGTCGGTCCTTTTGGTGGCCTACCTTGTCTCGTGATGTCAGGGAATTTGTGCAGTCCTGCGGGACTTGCTCTCGCTCCAAGCCTTGCTCTCGCTCTAGTGGTTTGTTGATGCCATTGCCTGTGCCCAAGAGACCATGGACCCATATCTCTATGGATTTCATTTCCGACCTTCCTGTTTCTCAGAGAATGACCGCCATCTGGGTGATTTGTGATAGGTTTTCTAAGATGATACATCTTGTGCCATTACCTAAGTTGCCTTCCTCCTCTGAATTGGTGCCGTTGTTCCTTCAGCACGTGGTTCGTTTACACGGCATTCCTGAGAACATAGTGTCTGACAGAGGAGTCCAGTTTGTTTCCAGATTTTGGAGGACTTTTTGTTCTAAACTGGGTGTTCAATTGTCTTTCTCCTCGGCATTTCATCCTCAGACCAATGGTCAAACTGAGAGAACAAACCAGACATTGGAGACTTATCTAAGATGCTTTGTGTCTGCTGATCAGGATGACTGGGTCTCTTTTTTGCCTTTGGCTGAGTTTGCTCTTAATAATAGGGCTAGCTCTGCCACTTTGATGTCTCCGTTTTTCTGTAATTCTGGGTTTCACCCTCGATTTTCTTCAGCACAGACGGAGGCTTCTGTCTGTCCAGGTGTTGACTCTGTTGTGGAGCGTATGCAACAGATTTGGGACCAGGTAGTGGAGAGGTTGTCCCTCTCTCAGGAGAGGGCCCAGTGGTTTGCTATCCGGCATAGGACTGATGGTCCTCGGTTTAAAGTAGGTGACTTGGTCTGGTTGTCCTCAAAAAATATTCCTATGAAGTAGCATCTCCTAAATTTAAGCCTATGTTCATTGGACCTTATAAGATCATAGAGATTCTTAATCCTGTTTCTTTTCGTTTGCTTCTTCCAGGGACATTTAAGATCCATAACGTGTTCCACAAGTCCTTGTTGAAGAGGTTTGTTGAGCCAGTGGTTCCTGCTGCTGTGCCTCCTGACCCTGTTTTGGTTGAGGGCAATCTGGAGTATGTGTTGAGAAAATATTAGATTCTCGTTTTTCTAGACGGAAACTCCAGTATTTGGTTGTGGAGAGGTTATGGTCAGGAAGACAATTCTTGGGTGTTTGCTTCGGACATCCATGCTAGGAGACTCATCCGTGCGTACCATAGAACTCATCCTGACCGACCTGGTTGCTCAAATGAGGGTTCGGTGACCCCCCCTCAAGGGGGGGGTACTGTTGTGAGTGGGCTTGGGATGAGTTCTGAGCAGAGGCTCCCTCTGGTGGTTACAAGCGGTGCTGGTCTGTCCAGTGAAGATTGTGAGGATTGGGAATCAGGTGTTACTGACTGGTCTTATATAAGGGAGTCACCTTCCCATCAGGGTTGCCGGTGATCAATTGTTCTGGTCTGAATCCTTGATTCCTGTTTCCTTTGTAGCCTGCTGTGTCGTGTCTGCATCTCCTGCTAACAGATAAGACATTTTCTTCTTTTTGTTTTTGTGCTTGATTTTTGCATTTTTGTCCTGCACTTCTGTGGGGGCCTTCAGGGTCCCCTCCGGGGGCTTTTGCCCTCTCAGTTTAGTTCAGCCACTGATGTTTGTACCTTTGCTTTTTCCAGTTTTTTCAGTGACTGCTGTTTTGATTTTGTTACACCAGAGATCTAATTTAGGTGGTAGAGGTCGTGTGATCTCAGGTGTTTTTGAAATTAGTAGAGTTGGTGCTTTTCAGGGTTTTCTGGGATTGCAGTAAGTACCCTTCCTGTCCTTTTCTATTTAGTTAGTTTGGGCCCCAGCGTTTGCTCATACTATTTTCTGTCTGTGTCTGTATTTCTTCTTGTCTAACCGCCATTACATGTTTGGGGGCTTTCTGTTATCTTTGGGGTTCTGCTCCGGGGCAGATAGCTTTCCTATTTCTATCTTTAGGTGTAGTTAGTTTCTCAGGCTGTGACGAGGCGTCTAGGACCAACGTAGGAACGCTCCACGGCTGCCTTTAGTTGTTGTGGTTAGTCAGGGTACTGCAATCTCATAGATTCCAACTGCTCTGGTGTATTGCCTTTTTTCCTGCACTCCTCAGCTACCGAAACATAACAGTCTAGCTACAAGGTAGGGTGCCATGCTTGTGGAGAGTCCCAGCTATGCCACTGACCCTAGTAAAGTTTTGTCTTGGGTAGCTGGTGGTAGTCCTAGGAGGTGAGGAGGCTGCAATAGCGGTCTGAAGTCAGCCAAGGGTGTATGCACCATGGGAAGTGGAAGCAGGCAGCCACTGGAGCTGCCATGCCGTGCTGCAGAGAGGTTGGGACCATGCCCACGTTCCTCATGGACCACCAAGTCCGCCTCCATGGTGCAGACGTCTTGCTTCGCTCCAACCTTTAGTTGACTTCTTGCTAATAATACTTGGCCAGCTGAGTGACAACTAATATGGCTCAAACGGGTTGTCAGATGCTTGTGAGCGGTGGATGTCTCGTTCTGCATAAACATTGGAGGAGGTTGACTTACTACATCACTTACCTAATGTTTAACTTTCAGCCATGTTGGTTGTCACAGTCCCAGGAGAGGATGCAACAGACTTGTCTGCTCTGGGGTTTACGCTGATAAAATCCAGCAGTGATTGCATTGATTTGCAGAGTGGCATCAGACGAGTGTTTGATGTGATGTGACGGCTTCATTTGCTCCTCGCCACCCCGGCCTCCTCCGGTAACGTGCGCCTCGCACTCTTCTGCTGGCGGAGTCACCTCCTGACCGCGCCTTTGTATCCGCTTCGTTACTTCACGTCTTTCAAGTCACTTTCCTTCTTCAAAAAGTTCTTTAATGTGTTATAAAATGTTGAATTACTGAGCGAAGAGCAAACCGAGACCGAGCCGGCGAATCCTGCCTTTGTTATGGGATGAACAAAACGGTTCTGACAGCGGGAGAAGTTCTGAGCAGTCACTCGGCGTCTTCTGCCATTATCTAATTGGGAAAAGCGACGATCCTAGAGAAGTCAGATCACAGGGAGAGGCTCGTCCAGGCCTCACATCCACGCTGCAGATAAAGGGAGCGCTGCCTGTGTGAAGTGGAAGAGGATCCGGAGCAAGACGAGACGAGCGTAACGTGTAATTGTGAAGGACTAAGGATGGAGGGACCGGAGGAGGATCAGTGGGAAAATGCTGCATGTAAATCTCCATCATGTCCATCTCCGGCCTCTGCCCCATAGCACCGGAGGTAACCGAGGCTGTCACACCCTGACTCAGAACTTCTGGGGCAGGTTCCGCATGTTCCGCGCTAGCTCAAACATGGAGTGGGTGGTACCAAAACAAGTCTGTGCACATGAGAAGGCAGTCTATTGCATAGCATATAAAACAAGTCTCTACAGGGCATAGATGCAGTTTATTGCATGGAGAAAGTATATGTAGTCCAGGATATAAAATCTCTCCTGACAATGTGGAGACTTACACTGAAGGCCATATGGGAGATGTATTTATAAGGGGTATCCAGAGCAGCACTATCACATTGCAGGTTCGGCTGTTACTCCCTTTGCAGCTGCTGCCTGACATTGAGCACCAGTCTTCTAACCGCAGCTGGGGAGCGAGTGATGGGGATGTGACAGCGTCTGTCATCTGTAGTCGATGGTTGTTTGCTATGAGCCATGACGTACATTCCTCCAGATTAAGAGAAGACACTTCACGCACAATCTACACAACAAGCACTTAATGAAATCAAGCACAGCGCACTCTGCAGCGCTCACCATCCGCGCTGGAGGCTGTTAACCCAACAACAACAACATTTAATGGCGGCCTCAGCCGGGAGGAAACCTCTTCACTTCACTTAGTTATTTTCTGTAAAGTGAATAAAGCTGATTTTTCTTCTTCCTCAAGAGGAATCGCAAATGCAACTGCAGCCGCACAGAAGCCATTTGCTTCAAATAATCGAGCAGATGGCAGCAGAATTTGCATATTTCTGAACATGAGTCTCTCAGCATGGGATAGAAAAGCAAAAAATGCTAACTATATTCAAGTGAAAGTGAAAATGGCAGAAAAATGTCACCGTAAATCTGAGAAAAATCAAGACCTTTCGTGTTTCACATTCTGTATATCTTTAATAAGAACTAATTAGAGCTCAAGAACTTTCCAAACAGAAGGAGAAGAAATACAATTCTCTAAAAGTCGCCCGATCTCCTTTAATAACTTTCAAAAGTTTTTCTCAAAGTTCTACAGAAGAAGGAAGAATTCATACAAGATATTATGGCTATAGGAAGAAAAACTTCACAGACGTTTCCACATCTCAAAGTGAAAGAAGAGAACGAAAAATACTAATGTCCCCTTTGTACAAGAATATAACTACTATAATACTGCCCCTATGTGCAAGAATATAACTACTATAATACTGCTCCTATGTACAAGAATATAACTACTATAATACTGCCCCTATGTACAAGAATATAACTACTATAATACTACCCCTATGTACAAGAATATAACTACTATAATACTGCTCCTATGTACAAGAATATAACTACTATAATACTGCCCCTATGTACATGAATATAACTGCTATAATACTGCCCCATGCACAAGAATATAACTGCTATAATACTGGCCCTATGTACAAGTATATAACTACTATAATACTGCTCCTATGTACAAGAATATAACTACTATAATACCGCCCCCTATGTACAAGAATATAACTACTATAATACTACCCCTATGTACAAGAATATAACTACTATAATACTGCTCCTATATACAAGAATATAACTACTATGATACTGCCCCTATGTACAAGAATATAACTACAATAATACTGCTCCCTATGTACAAGAATATAACTACTATAATACTACCCCTATGTACAAGAATATAACTACTATAATACTGCTCCTATATACAAGAATATAACTACTATAATACTGCCCCTATGTACATGAATATAACTGCTATAATACTGCCCCATGCACAAGAATATAACTGCTATAATACTGGCCCTATGTACAAGAATATAACTACCATAATACTGCCCCTATGTACAAGAATATAACTACTATAATACTGCCCCTATGTGCAATATTATAACTGCTATTATTTTGCCCTCCTATTACACCATTGTGTACATATACATATTTGTATAATTACAGTATTTCTTGGTTAATCTTGTATTTTCTTTAGACATAAAATGATTAATATTCTGAATTATAATTAATGGAAAATATGTTTTTCTCTCTGACAGAATGTGATCAGCATGATGCCAATTATTCACATTTTCTATCTTATCCTTTAGTTACATTCTTCATGATGTTGGAGAGGGAACAGAAGTCCGTCAGGTTCACACGATGAGACCTTCTTTCTGTGTTGAGGAAGCAAAAACAAAACCATGTGAGTTATCAGCTATTTTATCCTCCCAGGAGGGAACCTTCATCCTTCTCTTCGTAGTCAGCAGTTAGATGGATATCAGTCACCCAAAAAAATGATATCCTATACCAATAACTAAGAAGCTCGTTTATTGCCAGAAGAGACCAAACCTATTCATTCTCTGATGCCATCAATATTATGTTATACTGCCATTCATAGCTGAAACAATATTGCCATAAAATATCGACAAAACAGTGCTACAATCACATTGCTTTACTATGTCCTAGTAATGTTGCCACAAATCACCCAAATAAATAAATAAATGCTGCACACATTTTCCAAAAAGCAATAACGTAAAGTGCCACGATAATTCTGCCTTAAATATTGGTATCATATTGTGCCCTATTGTTATTGCACCAAAGAAATAGTATAATACCGCCTGCATATAATGTGTTGTATTCCAGTAACAATAATGAATAATAATGTGTCAAAATAGGTCATATTATGTGCACATCAGTGTTATAAAGTATCTGTATAATGCCAACATGATTTGCCAAAAAATCTGAACTATACGCTATCCAGGTAAGCAGCTAATTAACATCTTGTTGCTTCCTCACTGGTGAGCGGTGTCCAGAATATGGATGAAAAATGTCAAGACCCATTGGCGCTTGTACGGATTGTGCATTCTGGCCATGACGTGCGGACGTGTGGTCACCTGATCCTGGAAACGAAGATTCTGAAAGTATCAAAAAAATCCTTCATCAGTTCCAATTTTGTGCCTTTTTCCAAATAAATTGCCTTGTCAGGGGCAATTAATCTTCGAAATGGGCAACTTTATAATGTGTTAGGAGTGATTTTGGGAAGAATGCTGCCCAGGATACAACGTATCTGTCAGAGATTACACATCATGGGTTCTATGATGGGTCCTCAGCACTTTTTTTAGGGCCTTGGCTATGGACGCCATCCAGTGTTTTTGCTCAATGTCAGAATTGAAATTCCTTATGAAGTTTTACTCTAAAAATGACTTGAGAAAAGTTTTATCTGATCAGAATTAACAAGTTTTCTTCAGTGTAGTTTATACATTTGCCAGAAGAATCTATCATCACAAAGTCCAAATTTGTCCCTCAAACAACAGATAAATCTCCCTGGTCTCCACCAGGAGAGGCAATCTGAATTCTGCCTGACAAATGATGTTTCTAGTAAGTGCCTGGTAGTCCGTCACATCCCCATCCCGGCTCTCCCTGTTCCTGCCCTTGAAATTAGTGAGTGCCGCTCCAGCCGCAGATTAAATGTGCATCAGTAATAATTTGCAGCTGAATTATTATACCCACTTCCCCCAGGAAATATAATTAATGATTTACTAAATATGATTTCTCAATGATTTCAGGCGACTTCCTCTCTTCATGACAAATGGACCCTCTTGTAATTTTATTTCGGAAGACAAACTTAAGACTTTTTTTTCTGCAGAACAAATCAAATGAAGCATCTGATTAATGAAGAGGAGGTCTGCAATAAACATCTCCGTCCTGGTTATTATGTATCTGACATCTCCGAGAAGCAAATCTGGATTGTGGCGAAGAGAGCCGTGGATCATGCAGCAGTATCATTAGTCAAGGAGCATCTTCTGGGTAAGTTGTCACACCGGCCGTGCAATGCACCAGATGCTATCAGCCAGACAGGATCTGATGTGTTTCTTGCAGGCATTATGGGTAACAGATGGTTGTTCGGTGCAGAGTGTGCTGATGTGTAATTGATTATATGGTACATCTGTCCTGGTCTCTTTAGACAGTGTTGTTCGGTTTGTGTAGATGTCCATTTCTTGGCTGAATTATACCAGTTATGGTTAATATCGATGTGTGAGAAACATAGTTCTCTAGATTCAGTGGAGGATGGTGGGCAAAGAACCCGTTATCAAGGGCAGAATATGGGACCCTCAATTCTCAACAAGCTCATCATAAAACTTCTTAATGTCTGTCCCATTACACCATTAATTGTAATTTCTAAATTTATTACCATCTTCAATGAACAGTGGTAACTTGTTTTAGGGTAGCAATGGCCCTTCTCTACTGGGCCCCTGTGTTGGGGGCACATATTGCATATTCTCTCCTATTCTGAATAATCCCTAGAACTTCTGATAGTGCAGTCTAATTCAGTATTTACAATGTTGTATAACCTGTGCAATATGGGTTGCTGTTGGACCCCATTACTGTCCCTAAAATCCCTTTCAGCGTTAAAATCTCTAAGCTCATTTAGCTCTATAGCAAGAGTTCTGGAGTTAGTTATTCATAATCTAAAGAGGATTAATAATTAAAACTCCTTTACGACAGATCCTCTACGGGGATAGAGGAGAGCGATTGTCACTTACAGCAGTGCTGTTCTCAGTATATAATCCAGTGTTTCTTTAGCTTTGCATCAGAGTGCATAGAATCTGAACTCTTATAATAACTATAAATGCAGAGACCTGGTGCTTACCCCCAGATTGTACATAGTTAATAGCAGATTTACCTCCCTCATATTATAGCTCTCACACAATTGCTTCCAACCGTTTCCATGTCATTAAGCAGGGAGTTGCTATTTAGTTAGGAGCAGAGCTCTGAATCTGTAAGTCTAATGAATAAATTAAGGTTAAAAAAGGTCAATCAGACACCATGTTTATCAAACATTATGCAAATGGGGCTAATATGGGTCTGATGGTAAATGGAAGCTAATGGAGGCGATAGGATACAGAAGAATTAAGTTACTTTCCTGATTTTGTGGGTGAGGTGCAGGGGATCGCCTCCTGCTCTGTACAGAACAATACTCGCATCCTTTGCATGTTCTTTCTAGTATCTGGAGATTTTACTAAGCAACGGTCATCGTTTGCTTTTCACCTATTTGGTCGGCTCATTAATTGTTTTACTGTGGATAAGAAGAGTCTGTGATGGATCAATGGTCATAATCTTCTCTGGATTACCTCCATCATGGTGACGGCACCTATACTCGTCTTCTGGGATCCAAGGAGTCAGGAGCCAGAGTTACTCTATTATGTCTAATAGTTAGAAAATTAACAAATTTCAATGGAACACAATATTTGGAGATTTTGTACTTCTTACAGTTATGAAAAAATAGTAATTCACTCTTCATCATTATTATTGTCACTTTTTAATTGCTGCAAATCCAGTTCTGGGTCTGGTCCAGAGTGGAGTCCAGTGCAAGTCTCTAGTAGTCAATGGTAGAAAATGAATATTAGCGACACCGTGGAGCATTGGGTGCAGGCCCCTGGACTCTGACCCGTGGACCACTCAGGAAATAGAAAGAACTAGGCAGTACATTAAAAAAGTACAAAATAGTGGGGGAACTTTATTGACCCATCTCAATGCAACGTTCTGAGTCCAGAAAGGCTCAGCGCGTTTATTTCTGGAACTGAAACATCACAGTGAGATTGGTCAATAATGTACCCCCACTTGTTTTTAGAGCGCAGCCTACATTTTTTCCATTATAACAATTAGTAGTAGAAATGGGGTCTATCTAGTCCCTGGTAATCAGTGGTATATGCTGGGTTTATCTATCCCTGGTGGTCAGTGGTGTATACAGGGTCTATCTAGTCCCTGGTGGTCAGTGGTAAATACAGGGTCTATCTAGTCCTTGTAGTCAGTGGTATATACAGGGTCTATCTAGTCCCTGGTGGTCAGTGGTAATTAATACGGGGTCTGTCTAGTCCCTGGCAGTCAGTGGTATATACTGGGTTTATTTATCTCTGGTAGTCATTGGTATATACAGGGTCTATCTAGTCCCTGGTGATCAGTGGTCTATCTAGCTCCTGGTGGTCAGTGGTATATACAGTGTCTATCTAGTCCCTGGTGGTCAGTGGTATATACAGCGTCTATCTAGTCCCTGGTGGTCAGTGGTCTATCTAGCTCCTGGTGGTCAGTGGTATATACAGTGTCTATCTAGTCCCTGGTGGTCAGTGGTATATACAGCGTCTATCTAGTCCCTGGTGGTCAGTGGTATATACAGCGTCTATCTAGTCCCTGGTGGTCAGTGGTATATACACGTCTATCTATCCCTGGTGTCAGTAGTATATACAGCGTCTATCTAGTCCCTGGTGGTCAGTGGTATATACAGTGTCTATCTAGTCCCTGGTGGTCAGTGGTATATACAGTGCCTATCTATCCCTGGTGTCAGTAGTATATACAGCGTCTATCTAGTCCCTGGTGGTCAGTGGTATATACAGCGTCTATCTAGTCCCTGGTGGTCAGTGGTATATACAGCGTCTATCTAGTCCCTGGTGGTCAGTGGTATATACAGCGTCTGTCTAGTCCCTGGTGGTCAGTGGTATATACAGTGCCTATCTATCCTGGTGTCAGTAGTATATACAGGGTCTATCTAGTCCCTGGTGGTCAGTGGTAATTACAGGGTCCATGTAGTCACTGGTGGTCAGTGGTATATACAGTATCTATCTAGTCCCTGGTGGTCAGTGGTATATACAGGGTCTATCTAGTCCCTGGTTGTATATACAGGGTGTGCCTAGTCCCTAGTGGTCATTAGTATATACAGGGCTACCTAGTCCCTGGTGGTCAGTGGTATGTATATACACTTTTAGTGAGATGTAGAGTACCAGTATAGGTATTTATTCCCCACCCCCCATCACCCGTGTGTATGGAAGGTTTGCGTGAGCAGAGTCCCTTCCTTGGTATTGATCATGTGTTTTCCATACTTTTATACAGTGACACGTAACCATACATGGTGGATGAGGGGATGTGGAATCCGAGTGTCCAGGAGACATCACAGCACAGACACCCCCTGCGAAATCTACCTGGGATTGGGGTGAGGGGTCGGCACTGGATGTGTGAGCGGGAATTGATCCCCATTGATCACATTATGTAATTTATTGCAGCCGCTGGGGAGATATTGACGGATCGTTCCCACTGCGCTTCATGCATTCAGAGGAGCGATGTCAGGGACTCGGGAGGGAAGCGGCTGCTTTGTATTGCCAGATAATCACACCATCCTCTGCGCATTAATGTCGGGACAGATTTGCATTATCAAAGCTTTTTCAGAAAGATATGACCTGAAAAGTGCAGGAAGGAGAAGGATATTTTGTGAGGCGCAGAGGATCTGGTGCTGCCTGTGCTCATCATGTGGAATATATGTATGTATCATATTACTTCTGCCTATTTGTAGCTGTGATTTTCCAGCATTCGAGCCTCGTTCTGCTGTGCAAACCGCCAAACCGTGCACCATACAAAGGAAAAGCAAAGATACGTGACACTAATACAAGGCTCTGCATCCCAGGGGAGAGACATGCACCCAGAGGTGAAAGATATGAAGTTGTGATCCCACAGGGGACAGACATGGGTCATCCACCCACAGGGGATAGACATGGGACCATTCACCCACTGGGGATAGACATGTGACCATTCACCCACTGGGGATAGACATGGGGCCATGCACTCACAGGGGACAGACATGGGCCATTCACCCACAGGGGATAGACATGGGGCCATCCACCCACAGGGGATAGACATGGGGCCATCCACCCACAGGGGATAGACATGGGACCATTCACCCACTGGGGATAGACATGGGGCCATCCACCCACAGGGGATAGACATGGGGCCATCCACCCACAGGGGATAGACATGGGACCATTCACCCACTGGGGATAGACATGGGGCCATCCACCCACAGGGGATAGACATGGGGCCATGCACTCACAGGGGATAGACATGTGACCATTCACCCACAGGGGATAGACATGGGACCATTCACCCACTGGGGATAGACATGGGGCCATCCACCTACAGGGGATAGACATGGGGCCATGCACTCACAGGGGATAGACATGTGACCATTCACCCACTGGGGATAGACATGGGGCCATCCACCCACAGGGGATAGACATGGGGCCATGCACTCACAGGGGACAGGCATGGGCCATTCACCCACTGGGGAGAGACATGGAGCCATGCACCCACAGGGGATAGACATGGGGCCATGCACTCACAGGGGACAGACATGGGTCATCCACCCACAGGGGATAGACATGGGCCATGCACCCACAGGGGATAGACATGTGACCATTCACCCACTGGGGATAGACATGGGGCCATGCACCCACAGGGGATAGACATGTGACCATTCACCCACTGGGGATAGACATGGGGCCATCCACCCACAGGGGATAGACATGGGGTCATGCACCCACAGGGGATAGACATGTGACCATTCACCCACTGGGGATAGACATGGGGCCATGCACCCACAGGGGATAGACATGGGGCCATGCACCCACAGGGGATAGACATGGGGTCATCCACCCACAGGGGATAGACATGGGACCATTCACCACTGGGGATAGACATGGGGCCATCCACCTACAGGGGATAGACATGGGGCCATGCACTCACAGGGGACAGACATGGGCCATTCACCCACTGGGGATAGACATGGGGCCATGCACCCACAGGGGATAGACATGTGACCATTCACCCACTGGGGATAGACATGGGGCCATCCACCCACAGGGGATAGACATGTGACCATTCACCCACTGGGATAGACATGGGGCCATCCACCCACAGGGGATAGACATGGGGCCATGCACCCACAGGGGATAGACATGGGGCCATGCACCCACTGGAGAAAGACATGAAGCCATGCACCCACTGGGGATCAACACAGCCATGCACCCACTGGGGATCAACACAGCCATGCACCCACGGATCACACTGCAGCACCTGGGGATCAACACTGCCATGCACCCACTGGGGATCAACACTGCCATGCACCCACTGGGGATCAACACTGCCATGCTCCTTCTGGAGATAGACATGGGGCCATGCATTCACTGGGGAAAGACATGGGGCCATGCACCCACAGAGCAGAGACATAACAAGAACCACTGGCATTTCTTAGGCTTCTTCTTGGTGATTACTTATTCAGGGGCCCCGTGACACTATAACCTCACTTTGGCTCCTTCTTTATCTGTGGAGTGTTTTTGGTGTCTCGCCCGTGTCTTATACAGCTTTGTGTAGAGGAATCTTTTCTTATTCTTGGTCCCCAGATAATGATGAGCAGCGCACGCCCCCATCGTACAGGACGGTGTAATCTATCGGATAATAAAGCACCACTATGATCGCTGCGCGGCTCCATCATGAAATGTCACATCCAAACACGATGAGCGAGGGAACAAATAAAGCGATCGCTATCATTAAAGTTCAGGGGATTAACATTTACATGGAGAATTGAAAGAAAGTAATTAAATAATAGTTTTCCTTTAAATGTTACCATCGTGTGGCTGCATCATCTGGAGCCCCCGGCCCGAAATGTCACTTCTATAAATCAGAGGCGCGTCTGTTCACAAAAATATCAACTAATAAGCGAGCCTCCAGAGGTGCAATCCTGAGCCCCCAGAGGTGCACTCCTGAGCACCACAGCGAGCGAGAGCTGAGCCTGCAGAGAAGGGATCTGCCCCACAGGAACCGAGGGCCCCAGCCCATGGGAACCGAAGGACCTGGAGAGAGACCGATACACAGACTTTGTTTTGTGGGAGGAAACAACCCCCGAAACATGCAAAGTAAAGGCGGACATAGTGCTTGGTCAGACTTGTATACGGGACACAAGAACTGTGATTTATCAGGGCAACAGCTGAGGATGAAAGAATGGGTGGACTGATAGGATGGATGGATATGAAGGATGGGTGGAGGAATGGATGGATGGATATGAAGGATGGGTGGATGGATGGATCGATATGAAGGATGGGTGGACAGATGGATGGACTGATATGAAGGATTGATGGATGGATGGCTATGAAGGATGGTTGGATGGATAGATATGAAGGATGGGTGGACCGATAGATGGATATGAAGGATGGATGGATGGATGGTTATGAAGGATGGGTGGACGGATGGGTGGATGGATGGATGGATATGAAGAATGGGTGGATGGATGGATATGAAGGATGGGTGGACGGATAGATGGATATGAAGGATGGATGGATGGACGTTATGAAGGATGGGTGGACGGATGGGTGGACAGATGGATGGCCTGATATGAAGGATGGGTGGATAGAAGGATGGATGGATATGAAGGATGGGTGGACGGATGGATGGATATGTAGGATGGGTGAATGGATGGATATGAAGAATGGGTGGGTGGATGGATGGATAATGAAGGATGGATGGACTGATATGATGGATGGATGATATGAAGGATGGATGGACGAGTGCATGGATGGATATGATGGATCGACTGATATGGATGTATGGATATGATGGATGGATGGATATGAAGGATGGGTGGATGGATGGATAGATATGATGGATGGATATGATGGATGGATGGACTGATATGATGGATAGATGATGGATATGATGAATGAGTGGACAGATATGATGTATGGATGGACGGATATGATGAATGGACTGATATGACAGATTGATGGATGGACGGATATGATGGATGGATGGATGGACGGATATGATGGATGGATGGATGGACGGATATGATGGATGGATGGATGGACGGATATGATGGATGGACGGATATGATGGATGGACGGATATGATGGATGGACGGATATGATGGATGGAAGGATATGATGGATGGAAGGATATGATGGATGGATATGAAGGATGGGTGGACGGATGAATCGATATGAAGTATGGGTGGTCGGATGTATGGACTGATATGAAGGATGGGTGAATGGATATGAAGGATGGGTAGATGGATGGATGGATATGAAGGATGGGTGGACGGATGGATGGATATGAAGGATGGGTGGATGGATTTTTGGACTGTTATGAAGGATGGATGGAGTAGGAGATAATTGATGGAAGGATATAATGGATGGATGGAAGGATATGATGGATGGATGGATGGATGGATGGAAGGATATGATGGATGGACGGATATGATGGATGGATGAACGGATAGGATGGATGGGTGGATGGATATGATGGATGGGTGGATATGATGGAAGGATGGAAGGATATGATGAATGGATGGATAAGATGGATGGATGGAAGGATATGATGGATGGATGGATATGATGGATGGGCGGATATGATGGATGGATGGAAGGATATAATGGATGGATGGATGGATATGATGGATGGATATGATGGATGGACGGAAGGACAGATATGATGAATGGAAGGACGGGTCTGATGAATGGAAGGACGGATATGATAGATGGATGGACGGATATGATAGATAGATGGAATGACTAATATGATGATGGATGGATATGATGGATGGATGGATATGATGGATGGATGTGATGGATATGATGGATGGACGGATATGATGGATGGATATGATGGATGGAAGGATGGATATGATGGATGGAAGGATGGATATGATGAATGGAAGGACGAATCTCATGAATGGAAGGACGAATATGATAGATGGATGGACGGATATGATAGATGGATGGATGAATGAAAGGATATGATGGATGGAAGAATATGATGGATGGATCTGATGGATGGATGGACGGATATGATGGATGGATGGACGATATGATGGATGGATATGATGGATGAGTGGATATGATGGATGGATGGAAGGATAAGATGGATGGATGGAAGGATATGATGGATGGATGGATGGAAAGATATGATGGATGGAAGGATATGATGTATGGATGGATATGATGGATATGAAGGATGGGTGGATGGATATGAAGGATGGGTAGACGGATGGATGGATATGTGTGTAGCCCAGCTGTGCCTGGAGTCACATTTCCCCAGGGGGATGCACCGAAGGTAACACCCATGGAGATCTGATATGCACACAACACACCTGCACTATTCCCTAGATCCACCAGAGGGAGCCCTTTTGCAGTATATATAGGGTAGTGAAGGCACAGCAGTTACCTCAGATGAGATTAGCCTGAGAGAACACCACAGAACACCTCAGACGAGAGGAGAGCAGATTACCTCAGAGAGACAGAGTGTTCTATCTAGTCTAGCTGAGAGCTGAGAGAACCTGAAGACTACAGCTTGGGCTTAGTTCACTGTGTGGAGGCCAGTAATAGTGGAGAAGGATAGCCACTTCAGCCTGGTCAGAACTGAGTCAACTGAGTGTAGTTTCAGTGAGCAAGTGTGCCGACGCTTTGAGAGCGGTGAAGAGAAAGGAGAATCAGCCATCTACTGCTATTGTGCTTATGTTAAGGGTCGGAGTAGGACGAAAGGTGAGTGGAAGATAATACGAGAGTAACGAGGTTGAAACAGCATTGATAGCTTACCTCTACTCTGCACCACCGGACACCGGGTCCGAGCTTGCTAGCATCTACACGACTAGTAGGAGATACCGGAGACCCTGCGGGACTTCAAGTCGTAGGGGCCCCCAAGTGCTGATACGTAACCGGGGTGAGGAAGACGGAGTCTAGCAGGACCCTGCATACAGAGACACTGTTTTATCCTAGAGAAGGCCTCACTACAAAGTCAGCCGGGCGTAAAATTGAAGACAGAGTTAGACTTCGTTTCATACAGGTCAGAAACTCACACATACAGGAGTAAGGAGGCCCTACACCTACTCAGTGGGAATAACTGGACGTGCATCCTCCACCCTGCCAGCTTCCCGGGACGTGCCTGCAACTACCATCAGTAAAGGTACAGAAAGAGACTTTTGTGTGTGTGTCTGCCTTATTGCTCCTGCGGCTGAATTCCCCTTCTCCGTCCTGCACCCCAACACCACCATCCACCCTGAGGGACCCAGTCTTGCCTGTGGAAGACTTAACACCTTGCTGCCCAGTAACAACCCCTCAGCGGATCTACCCTGCAGCGCTGGTCACCCTGACCAGGTACCACAGGTGGCGTCACGAACAAACTGTAAATACTTTAATCCCCTGTAAATATCCCACATTTGAGGTGAGCCCCAGGGCACGGACCGAGCTGTGCTACCCGTGACATTCCCCATTGAAGTGAACGGGCTCGGTGCCGAGTACCCTAAGGCCCTGGTGGGCGACTCATCTTTTGGCGTCATGAACAGGATCGTCGTGCCCTGCAGCAACGGATTGATTGGTGCCTGTTGCCACCGGGTACTGTGTGCTTGAATTGACTGTGTGGTGCTACAAAGACTGTCACACATAGCGGCGAGAATTTCCCGCCAATTGTCCGCCATTGCCCGCCAAATTGCAGCGCTACAGCGCGAAGAGAAGGGGCGTACCTGCAGAAAGCGCGCTGAGTCCCGGACACGCCCCAACGCTGACGCGGCGGCAGGTCCTGTGAAGAACTTCGGTGAACACTCTGACGTCAGAGCGCCGGCGACACAGGTCCTGCTGATTACTGAAACCGGAAGAAGCTGCGGCCTACAGGAGAAGGTAGGCCACACTTAACTAGGGGGGGCGCAGACATGTTGCAGCCGCAAGCTGACAGCGCGGCCCAGGGCGACCGCTCCAATGACTTACCCGCCGGTGCTGCCACGCAGGATGGAAACGCTGGCCCCTCACCAGGTCCTGTGGCCCCGATAGTACCACTGACGCTGCCATACCTGCCTGGAGCAAAGTGGCTCCCTCAGTATAGCGGTAAGCCAGACACCCTGTCAGGGTTTAAGCGCAAAATATGCAGCATAATGGACATGTACCCTATGACAGAGAAACAAAGAGCTGCAGTGGTAGTGGGACAACTGACTGGTGCTGCAGAAAGGGAAGTAGAGACATGGTCAGCTGCAGACCAGGAATCAGTGCTTGCAATTTTCGTAAAGCTACAGACTATTTTTGAGGACCGCACTGAAACAGATCTCCGGATTAGGTTTTACCAATGCTCCCAGAATCCAGATGACAGTATTAGGGACTACGCCTGCCGACTACAGGGGGCCCTGCGAGCTCTCAAACAGGTTAACCCCATAAGTGTCATCAATGAAAATAAAATGTTAAAGGAACAATTTGTACGGGGACTGAGGTCCCAAGCTGAAAGCAGAACTGTGCACTGGTGGTCCTTGGATCATCCTGACGCTACCTTTGATGCCCTAAAAGATATGGCTATAAAAGGACTGCGACCCCTGGAGAAGCCCGAGGTGGCAACCCAGTGTCACCCGGGTGAAGCCACTCTAAAGCCAGCAGCATCCACCTTTTCCCCGCTAGTGGCGGAAGCCAAAACGCAGGTGGCGCCCCCTACTGAGTTGGACTGTCTGCGCTCAGAAGTGCGCCAGCTGACCAAAACCCTGGCCACTGTAATGAGTGCCCTGCAACTGCGGAAGGAGGAAAGATCCTGCTAGCTGACTGCCCAGAGGATGTCCCTTGGATGAGCCGGAGGAGGAGGAGGACGTCGCCCCACTGGAGGAGGACAACGCCACCCCCAGGAGCGACCCCCGATCAGCACCATCCTCGCCGAGAGATCATCTGCTACCGTTGCAACAGAGAAGGTCATCTAGCCCGACAGTGTCCTTTAAACGAGCAGATCCTGGGTCCGAGGGCCAACACCCAGGACTAGACTCTTCAGGCCCCTCAGACTGGAACCGCAGTTTGTGGGAGGAAGACCATACCTGTCCATCATCCTGGACGGAATCGCAATACCTGCCCTGCTGGACACTGGATCTCAGGTGACCATCATACCTGATGTCCTGTATAATAAGTTTTGGTCCATGGACAGTCTCCAGCCCCCGAGCCCTGACTTTGCTGTGTACGCCTCTAATGGTCTCCCTGTTGATATACTCGGAGCCAAAAACGTGGACGTAAAGGTGGGCAGAGTGAGCTGAAGGACCAAGGACTCTTAGTAGTAAAAACTGTAAATGAGGAAAATGGCTTAAATGTGGTTTTAGGTACAAACATTATCAGTAACTGTCTGGGAGAAGTTGTGTTTTTGCTCCAACAGCTCGCCGAAGTTGCCAGGCCAAAGCAAAAGGGAGTGATCCAGAGGGAGATCCAGGCCCTGATGTGCCAGCAGCAAGCGAAACTTGACAGATGGTGAGATTGGTATTGTATGGGTGACAGACCCGAACCCCATTGTGATACCTCCAATGAGTGAAATGCTTATATGGTGTAGAGCAGCAATAGGTCTGAGAGGACAGAACTACCAAGCAGTAGTAGAGCCCCATTGTTCAGAACATAGACCTACACTCTTGACTGCTAGAGGGGTAGTGGAGGTACAAAATGGGAGGGTGCCAGTACGTCTTCTCAACTGGGGAGAAGATGAAGTGAACTTACCACGATATGCCACTGTTGCTAAATTACATACCGAAGATAATAACTCCATTCTCACGACGGAGTCCTTAGCTTCCCCCCAACCAGCAGAGGATAATGACCCAGCAACCCAGGTGGAGGATTGGTGTCAGCAGCTCCATGTCGGGACAGACACCACTCCAGCCCACCAGAAACAGGGGGTACTTCGAGTGGTACAAGAGTACACACAGGTATTTAGCAAACACCCACTTGACTTTGGGACAATTAAGGGAGTGCAACACCATATCCCTACAGGCAACCATCCCCCCATTAAAGAGCGGTACAGGCCTATACCTCCAGCACACTATCAAAAGCCAAGGAGATGTTGCGTGACATGAAGGAAGCAGGGGTGATAAGGGATAGTTGTAGTCCCTGGGCAGCACCTCTAGTCCTAGTCAGGAAAAAGGACGGAAGCATGAGGATGTATGTAGATTACAGACAAGTGAATCGCATTACACATAAAGATGCATACCCTTTACCACGCATTGAAGAATCCTTAGCTGCCTTAAAGACTGCTAACTACTTTTCCACCCTTGACCTCACTAGTGGGTACTGGCAAGTAGCTGTGGCTGAGGAGGATCGGGAGAAGACGGCTTTCACCACCCCGATGGGACTCTGTGAGTTTGACAGGATGGCGTTTGGACTCAGCAGTGCCCCGGGAACATTCCAGAGAGTGATGGATAGTTGCCTGGGACATCTCAACTTTGAAACCGTGTTGCTGTACCTGAACGATGTAATTGTGTACTCCAAGACGTATGAGGATCATCTGAAGCACCTGGCAGAGGTATTCGAGTCACTGTCCAAGTACGGGATGAAACTGAAGCCTTCAAAGTGCCATCTGCTCAAACAAAAGGTACAGTACTTGGGGCATATTGTCAGCTCAGAAGGAGTAGCGCCAGACCCCGAGAAGGTCACAGCCATCCAGAAATGGCCAGAACCGAGGAATCTCAAGGAGGTGCGCCAGTTCCTGGGACTGACAGGTTACTACCGGAGGTTTGTAAAGGACTACACCAAGAAAGCAGCGCCTGTGCAGGACCTCTTGGTAGGACAATCCCTCAAGAGCAGAAATTCTCCATTCCACTGGGGTAAAGAACAAGCTGAGGCATTCAAGGAGATGAAGGAGATCCTGACAGGCGATGAGATCTTAGCCTTTCCCTGACTACAGCCAGCCGTTCCTGCTGTACACTGATGCCAGCAACGAAGGATTGGGAGCTGTCCTCAGTCAGAAGCAAAATGGCCTCGAGAAAGTCATCGCATATGCAAGCAGGAAGCTCCGCCCGACCGAGAGAAACGCAGAGAACTATAGTACAGTCATGGCCAAAAGTTTTGAGAATGACACAAATATTAATTTTTACAAAGTCTACTGCTTCACTTTTTCTAATGGCAATTTGCATATACTCCAGAATGTTATAAAGAGTGATCAGCTTAACAGCAATTACTTGCAAAGTCAATATTTGGCTAGAAAATGAACTTTATCCCCCAAAACACATTTCAACATCATTGCAGCCCTGCCTTAAAAGGACCAGCTAACCTCTTTTCAGTGATTGCTCCATTAACACAGGTGTGGGTGTTGATGAGGACATGGCTGGAGATCAATCTGTCATGATTAAGTAAGAATGACACCACTGGACACTTTAAGAGGAGGCTGGTGCTTGGCATCATTGTTTCTCTTCTGTTAACCATGGTTATCTCTAAAGAAACACGTGCAGTCATCATTGCAATGCACAAAAATGGCCTAACAGGGAAGAGTATCGCAGCTAGAAAGATTGCACCTCAGTCAACAATCTATCGCATCATCAAGAACTTCAAGGAGAGAGGTTCCATTGTTGCCAAAAAAGGCTTCAGGCGCCCAAGAAAGACCACCAAGCGCCAGGACCATCTCTTAAAAGTGTTTCAGCTGCGAGATCGGGCTACCAGCAGTGCAGAGCTTGCTCAGGAATGGCAGCAGGCAGGTGTGAGTGCATCTGCACGCACTGTGAGGCGGAGACTCTTGGAGCAAGGCCTGGTCTCAAGGAGGGCAACAAAGAAGCCACTTCTCTCCAGAAAAAACATCATGGACAGACTGATATTCTGCAAAAGGTACAGGCAGTGGACTGCTGAGCACTGGGGTAAAGTTATTTTCTCTGATGAATCCCCTTTTCGATTGTTTGGGACATCAGGAAAACGCCTCATTCGGAGAAGACAAGGTGAGCGCTACCACCAGTCTTGTCTCATGCCAACTGTTAAGCATCCTGAAACCATTCATGTGTGGGGTTGCTTCTCAGCCAAGGGAATCGGCTCTCTCACAGTCTTGCCTAAAAACACAGCCATGAATAAAGAATGGTACCAGAATGTCCTCCAAGAGCAACTTCTCCCAACCCTCCAAGAGCAGTTTGGCGATCAACAATGCCTTTTCCAGCATGATGGAGCACCTTGCCATAAAGCAAAGGTGATAACTAAATGGCTCAGGGAACAAAACATAGAGATTTTGAGTCCATGGCCTGGAAACTCCCCAGATCTTAATCCCATTGAGAACTTGTGGTCAATCATCAAGAGACGGGTGGACAAACAAAAACCTAAAAATTCTGACAAAATGAAAGCATTGATTGTGCAAGAATGGACTGCTATCAGTCAGGATTTGGTCCAGAAGTTGATTGAGAGCATGCCAGGGAGAATTGCAGAGGTCCTGAAGAAGAAGGGTCAACACTGCAAATATTGACTTGCTGCATTAACTCATTCTAACTGTCAATATAAGCTTTTGTTACTCATATGTTTGCAAATTATATTTCTGTCTGTGATAAAAACATCTGTCTAACACACCTAAAAACCAGAGGGCAGCAGATCATGTGAAAATTTAATATTTGTGTCATTCTCAAAACTTTTGGCCATGACTGTAGCTTCAAGTTGGAGTTTCTGGCACTGGTCTGGGCCATTACAGAAAGATTCAAGCATTACCTAGCCTCCAGCAAGTTCACTGCTTACACTGACAATAACCCCTTGACACATCTCGAAACAGCTAAGCTGGGAGCCATGGAGCAATGTTGGATGGCTCGGCTGTCGAACTATCAATTCACAATCAAGTACAGCGCGGGCCTAAGAATGCCAACGCTGATGCCTTGTCCAGAATGCCGCATGAGTCCGACACGGAAGAGGAATTGGATAACCTAGAAGAGACTGAGCTACCTGCATTCCACAGAAATGGGATGATCCACGAGCAACGAGCCTGCAGGAGGCAGCGTGGTAAGACGTTAAACCCTTTACCTCACCACAGTTGGAAGGAGACCCAGAACAGTGACCCGGTTGTCAGCCGTATCAAGGAGCTGATAACTCAGGAAGGTTCCTCCTTAGAGAAGGATGCGTCTCAGCAAGCAAAGCAGCTGTGGAATGAGAGAAGCCGGCTGTTTATCTACCGTGAGAAGCTGTGCCGAAGGTACGTCAACCCAAGAACCCATGAGATGGTATGGCAGATAGTAGTCCCCAGAACGGACATCCAGATGGTGTTGGAAGCCTACCACGATCAAACGGGACACTTTGGCTGGAAGAAGCTGGAAACCCTGCTGAAGTGTCGTTTCTACTGGGTGGGAATGCGCAGTTCCATCGAAAAATGGTGTAAAAACTGTGCATCCTGTAGCCTCCGAATAAAAGACTACAGCAGCCAGAAAGCACCCCTGCAACCCATCAAGACGACTCGTCCCTTGGAGATCGTGGCCTTGGACCATGTCAAGTTGTCACCCAGCCGGTCAGGATACTCATATGCCCTGACAATGGTGGATCACTACTCCAGGTTCCTGGTGGTCGCCCCTGTCAAAGATCTGACAGCTGAAACAGCAGCAAAGACGTTTCAAGCGTATTTCTGCAGACCCATGGATATCCAGAGCAAGTGTTAACTGACCAAGGCCCTGCCTTTGAAGCCGAGTTGCTTAACCCCTTCCCGACCCATGACGCCGACGTCGGCGTCATGAAAAGCGGTGGCATCCCGACCCATGACGCCGACGTCGGCGTCATGGTGAAAATCGCGTTCCTGCAGGTCGGGTGACCGGGGTCATTTAAATGTCACCCGACCCGCAGATACAGGTTGACCGGCGGATAACCCCAGGGGGGTGGCTTTGTCCCCCCGGTGTTACGATCGCTGTGATTGGCTGTTGAAAGTGAAACAGCCAATCACAGCGATTGCTATGTTAGATCACTAAATATTTATTTCCAGCAATGGCTGATGCTGCAATAGCATCAGCCATTGGCTGGAGCTTGGTGACCGCTGTGTCACTCCCCCCAGATCTGATTGGAGCTAGCGTCCACATGACGCTATCCCTCCAATCAGATGTGGAGGGGAGGTGTCAGGTATGGCTGCCCTCGCTCTTCACCCTCATCCCGTCCGTGGAAGGTGAAGAGCGAGGTGCTGCCTGCTGCCCTGACGCCTGACAGGTCCCTGCCTGCTGCTACCGCCGCCGATCGCCCCCTGCTGCCGCCGCTGCGCCGATCGCCCCCAGCGCCGATCTCCCTGCCTGCTGTCGCTGTCCTCCTCTCCCCTCTTCTGCCTAACTTCACCCCTGCCCCAGTAATCACCACCCCGCACCTCTGATCACCCCCCCTCCACTGTGATCACCCCCCCTCCACTATGATCACCCCCCCGGCCCTGTGATCACCCCCTGCCCCAGCAACCACCCCACTGCCCCAGTAATCACCCCCCTGCCCCAGTAATCACCCCCCTGCCCCAGTAGTCACCCCCTGCCCCAGTAATCACCCCCCTTCCCTAGTAATCACCCCCCTGCCCCAGTAATCACCCCGTCACTGTGATCACCCCCAGCTGCTGCTGCCGATCACTGCCTGCTGCTGCCGATTGCCGCAGCTTCCGCCGATCGCAGCAGCTGCCGCCAATCGCCGCACCTATCGCTGATCGCTGCAGCTGCCGCTGATCGTCCCAGCTGCCGCTGATCGCCCCAGCTGCCGCTGATCGCCGCCACTGATCGCCGCCTCTGCTGCCTCTGGTCTCCGGTGGTCGCCCCTGCTGCTGCCGCTGGTCTTCGCTGCTGCCTGTGGTCTCCGCTGGTCACCGTTGCTGCTGCCGCTGGTCTCCGCCGCTGGTCTCCGGTGGTCGCCGCAGCTGCTGCCGCTGGTCTCGGCCGCTGCTGCCGCTGGTCTCCGCCGCTGCTGCCGCTGGTTTCCACCGCTGCTGCCGCTGGTCTCCGCTGGTTGCCGCTGCTGCCTGTGGTCTCCGCCGCTGCTGCCTGTGGTCTCTGCCGCTGCTGCCGCTGGTCTCCGCCGCTGTTGCCGCTGGTCTCCACCGCTTTTGCCGCTGGTCTCCGCCGCTGCTGCCGCTGGTCTCCGCCGCTGCTGCCTCTGGTCTCCGGTGGTCGCCCATGCTGCTGCCGCTGATCTCCGCTGCTGCCTGTGGTCTTGTCACGGGTGTGTCGCCACGAAGATCGTCGCGATTACACAATCTGACTTCGCGCAGCTGAGTTTTTGGTGCTTGGTGTTTTTCGGCAGTGAGGGAGTTAATTCTTTCTCTCTCTGTGCTAGACGAGGTCTGGCCTCGCCCAGCTGCAGTTAATTCTGCAGTAATGAGATTCCTTCAAATACCTGCCAGTCTGCTAGGAATGTGTCGGTGAAAGCATTCATGCAGACCAGCAGAGCGGATCGTGGTATTGTGAAGTCTAAAGTGAAGAGTAGCTGGTGTGGTCTTTTTTCCCCTCCTCGCTTTATCATTTATCTCCGTACCCGTTGGTGTTCCCTCTGTTTTTTGTGGTGTGAGTTTTGTATGCAAGGTGGATTTTAGTTTACCCCTTGTACTGTCTCGTTCGTCTATTACTGTGTTTAGGTATATACCTTCCAGTCCCCTGTGTTGTGATCAGGGTCCTTCTCAGGACTAGATTACTGAAGGTCAGGGATTTGCAGGAGATAGGGTTACGCTGGCGGCCTGGACCTCTGTACCATCAACAGTACCTCCAGGTAGAGGGATTAGTCAGGACCCCAGCTTAGGGTCAGCATAGACCCCGGACCTCCTGTATGCAGTAACAGCGTGACATTTTCACCGACCACTAAAGATTTTCTCCAGCCACCATAGATCCAGTAGCCAGTCTAGCTCGGCAGTTGCAGAGTTTGTCCATGGAGCTGGCGGACGTTAAGTCCAAGGTTTTGTACCCCCTGGAGCAAGCCGGTCCAGAACCTAAAGTAGCTCTCCCTGACAGGTTCACTGGGGGCGGGACAAGTTTTTTGCTTTCCGGGAGGCATGTAAATTGTACTTTCGGCTGCGACCTCGGTCATCTGGGAGTGAAGAACAAAGGGTGGGGATTGTCATCTCGCTCCTACAAGGAGACCCCCAATCCTGGGCGTTCTCTCTCCCCCCAGGCTCCCCAGCTCTCCAGTCAGTGGATAGGTTTTTTGCAGCTCTGGGTCTTGTATATGATGACCCGGATCGGGTCTCCCTTGCTGAATCTAAGTTACGTAAGATACAGCAGGGAGATCGTCCGGCGGAGGAATTCTGTTCGGAGTTCCGTAGGTGGGCCACGGACACCCAGTGGAATGACCCGGCTCTTAGGAGCCAGTTTTGTCAAGGTTTATCTGACAAATTAAAGGATGTGCTGGCACAGTATGACCCTCCCACATCACTGGAAGTCGCTATGGCCCTTGCTATTCGCATTGACAGGTGGCTTCGGGAGAGGTGCGGGTAACTCCGCCCCCTGTGATGAATCCACCTTCTACTAGGGCCCCTTATATGGAGGTTCCCCTGGTCAGTCCAGAGGAGCCTATGCAGTTAGGAGGGACATCATTCCGGGGAGGGGATCGGCAGTGCGCCACAAGACAGGAAGGTGTTTCTTCTGCGGGAGAAAGGGACATTTTATTGGGGGGTGTCCATCCCGTCCTTTGCAGAGTGAGAAGTCGCCGGAAAACTATTGATCCCAGGTTGTGTGGTGGACGGCAATCTGGGAGTAGGTATTTCGTCCCTAGGTCCATCTCAATTCCTCGTGCCGGCGGAGATGGTGGTGGGTGCGAGAACTGAGAGGATATCTGTTCTTCTGGATAGTGGGGCCGGGCTAATCTGGTGGATGCTCGCTTTGCCCGGGTTCAAGGTATGCGACTGAGTGTATTGGCTAAACCCATCCCCATATTCTCGATCGACGCCAGACCTCTCGGTCAGGGTAGTTTTTTGCAAGCAGTGCATAACATAGATCTTCAAGTGGGGGCGATACATAAAGAACTGTTGTCGTGTTACGTGTTGGAGGGTCTTCCCACTCCTATAGTGCTGGGCCTTCCTTGGTTAACTAAGCAAAACCCGGTTATTAATTGGCAATCCAGAGAGATAAGCCAATGGAGTGAATTCTGTAATAAAAACTGCATGAATACGGTCATCGGTGCGGTCGCTCCTAGGACCTTACCTCCATTTCTGGTGGACTTTGAGGATGTATTCTCGGAGAAAGGGTGTCAAGAACTACCTCCTCATCGCGTGTATGACTGTTCTGTAAAATTGCTCCCTGAAGCCAAGTTACCGAAATCTAGGTTGTATAACCTTTCTGGTCCTGAGAGGCAGGCCATGAAGGATTATATTTCGGAGAGTCTGGCTAAGGGGCATATTAGACCTTCATCTTCCCCGGTGGCCGCGGGGTTCTTCTTTGTGAAGAAATATGGAGGCCTACGCCCTTGCCTGGATTTCCGTGAGCTTAATCGGATTACGGTCCGAGATCCGTATCCGCTCCCACTTATTCCCGATCTCTTCAATCAGATCGTGGGCGCCAAATGGTTCTCTAAGTTGGATCTCAGGGGGGCGTATAATCTGATTAGGATGAAGGAGGGGGATGAGTGGAAGACGGCGTTTAACACTCCGGAGGGCATTATGAGAACCTTGTCATGCCATTTGGTCTGACTAATGCCCCGGCGGTGTTTCAACATTTTGTTAATGACATCTTTCGCCACCTAGTGGGACAGTTTGTTGTCATATATCTGGATGACATCTTAATTTACTCGCCGGATCTTGTGTCTCATCAGGAGCATGTTAGGCAGGTGTTGCAGATCTTGCGGGATAATAAACTGTACGCCAAATGGGAGAAGTGTGTGTTCGCCGTACAGGAACTTCAGTTTTTAGGATTCCTGGTGTCAGTATCCGGTTTTCGTATGGACCCTGGGAAAGTGCGGGCAGTTCTTGAGTGGGATCTGCCAGAGAATCTTAAGGCATTACAACGTTTCCTGGGGTTTGCTAACTACTACCGGAAATTTATTCGTAATTTCTCGTCCATTGTTAAACCTCTCACAGACATGACTAAAAAAGGGACAGATTTTTCAAGGTGGTCTGACAAGGCTTGTCAAGCGTTTTCCTCCTTGAAAAAATGTTTTGCTTCGGCACCCATACTCATTCAACCTGATGCGTCACAGCCGTTCATTGTGGAGGTAGACGCTTCTGAGGTAGGGGTGGGAGCGGTATTATCTCAAGGTCCGTCCCCTGGTAAATGGCATCCGTGCACCTTCTTCTCTAAAAATTTGTCGTCCGCTGAGAGGAATTATGATGTCGGCAATAGGGAACTCTTGGCCATTAAGTTAGCTTTTGAGGAGTGGCGTCATTTTTTGGAGGGGGCAGTCCACCCGGTCACCGTCATTACCGATCACAAGAACCTGCTATATTTAGAGTCCGCAAAACGTCTGAATCCCAGACAAGCTAGGTGGTCGTTGTTTTTTACCAGGTTTAATTTTGTCGTCACATATCGTCCTGGGTCAAAAAATGTTAAGGCGGATGCCTTATCTCGCAGTTTCCCTGGGGCCGGGAAGACGGATGACCCGGTTCCTATCCTTCAGGAGGGGGTGGTAGTGTCGTCAGTATGCTCTGAGCTTGAGGAGGAGGTATTGGATGCTCAGGGGGATGCCCCTGTTGGACATCCAGGGAGACTGTTTGTTCCAGATCAGTTAAGACAAAAGGTAGTCGAGGCACACCATAATTCAGCTTTGGCAGGACACCCAGGGAGTAAAGCAACTGTGGATCTCCTCTCGCGCCGGTTTTGGTGGCCTAACTTACATAGGGAGGTGGTAACTTTTGTCGCGTCCTGTGGGGTTTGTGCGCGCTCTAAGACCCCACATACCCGTCCGTCTGAGGCCCTCTTACCTTTGAAAATCCCGGAGCGTCCATGGACTCATCTGTCTATGGACTTTATTACGGACCTCCCGCCATCTTCAGGTAAAACAGTCATACTTGTTGTAGTGGACAGGTTCAGCAAGATGGCACATTTTATCGCTCTTCCTGCTCTTCCTAATGCTAAAACTCTTGCGCAGGTGTTCATTGGGGAGATTGTGAGACTTCACGGGGTACCCTCCGATGTGGTGTCGGATCGGGGGTCTCAGTTTGTGTCCAAATTCTGGAAGGCATTTTGTACACGGCGGGGGATGCAGTTGTCATTTTCATCGGCTTTTCATCCGCAGACCAATGGTCAGACAGAGCGTCTGAACCAGAGCTTGGAGACATATCTCCGGTGTTTTGTGTCAGAGAACCAGGAGGACTGGGCTTCTTTCTTGCCTCTGGCGGAATTCGCTCTTAACAATAGGCGGAGCGAGTCCACTGGTAAGTCCCCGTTTTTTGGGGCATATGGTTTTCACCCCCAGTTTTGTACTTTCAATAGGGGGGGCTCTTCTGGGGTTCCTGAGGAGGAACGATTTTCGTCGTCACTTGCTTCAGTGTGGAGAGGAGTGCTGAATAATCTGAGTACTATGGGGAACCGATACAAACGTATGGCTGATAGGAGGAGAGTGTCTGGTCCGGACCTAAGTGTGAACGATCGGGTATGGTTGTCTACCAAGAATATAAAACTTAAGGTTCCCTCCTGGAAACTGGGTCCCAGGTTCATCGGGCCATACAGGATCAGTTCTATAATTAATCCGGTGGCATTCCTTCTTGACCTCCCCCCTACGTTTAAAATTCACAATGTGTTCCACAGATCGTTGTTTAAGAGGTATGTGGCGCCGGTGATACCATCACCTTTACCTCCTCCTCCTGTGGTGGTCAATGGTAACTTGGAGTTTCAGGTGTCGAAAATCATCGATTCACGTCTGAATCGCCGGTCCCTTCAGTACCTGGTTCATTGGAAGGGGTATGGTCCTGAGGAGAGGGCGTGGGTTCCTGCGTCGGATATTAACGCAGACCGATTAATTCGGGCCTTCCACACAACTCACCCAGATAAACCTGGCCCTGAGGGTCCGGAGGCCCCTCGTAGAAGGGGGGGTACTGTCACGGGTGTGTCGCCACGAAGATCGTCGCGATTACACAATCTGACTTCGCGCAGCTGAGTTTTTGGTGCTTGGTGTTTTTCGGCAGTGAGGGAGTTAATTCTTTCTCTCTCTGTGCTAGACGAGGTCTGGCCTCGCCCAGCTGCAGTTAATTTTGCAGTAATGAGATTCCTTCAAATACCTGCCAGTCTGCTAGGAATGTGTCGGTGAAAGCATTCATGCAGACCAGCAGAGCGGATCGTGGTATTGTGAAGTCTAAAGTGAAGAGTACCTGGTGTGGTCTTTTTTCCCCTCCTCGCTTTATCATTTATCTCCGTACCCGTTGGTGTTCCCTCTGTTTTTTGTGGTGTGAGTTTTGTATGCAAGGTGGATTTTAGTTTACCCCTTGTACTGTCTCGTTAGTCTATTACTGTGTTTAGGTATATACCTTCCAGTCCCCTGTGTTGTGATCAGGGTCCTTCTCAGGACTAGATTACTGAAGGTCAGGGATTTGCAGGAGATAGGGTTACGCTGGCGGCCTGGACCTCTGTACCATCAACAGTACCTCCAGGTAGAGGGATTAGTCAGGACCCCAGCTTAGGGTCAGCATAGACCCCGGACCTCCTGTATGCAGTAACAGCGTGACAGGTCTCCGCTGGTCACCGTTGTTGCTGCCGCTGGTCTCCTGTGGTCGCCGCAGCTGCTGCCGCTGGTATCCGCCGCTGCTGCCGCTGGTCTCCACCGCTGCTGCCTCTGGTCTCCGGTGGTCGCCCCTGCTGCTGCCACTGGTCTCCGCTGCTGCCTGTGGTCTCCGCTGGTCACCGTTGCTGCTGCCGCTGGTCTCCTGTGGTCGCTGCAGCTGCTGCCGCTGGTCTCCGCCGCTGCTGCCGCTGGTCTCCACCGCTGCTGCCTCTGGTCTCCGGTGGTCGCCCCTGCTGCTGCCGCTGGTCTGCGCTGCTGCCTGTGGTCTCCGCTGGTCACCGTTGCTGCTGCCGCTGGTCTCCTGTGGTCGCCGCAGCTGCTGCCACTGGTCTCCACCGCTGCTGCCGCTGGTCTCCGCTGGTTGCCGCTGCTGCCGCTGGTCTCCGCCGTTGCTGCCGCTGGTCTCCGCCGCTGCTGCCTCTGGTCTCCGGTGGTCGCCCCTGCTGCTGCCGCTGGTCTCCGCTGCTGCCTGTGGTCTCCGCTGGTCACCGTTGCTGCTGCCGCTGGTCTCCTGTGGTCGCCGCAGCTGCTGCCGCTGGTCTCCGCCGCTGCTGCCGCTGGTCTCCACCGCTGCTGCCTCTGGTCTCCGGTGGTCGCCCCTGCTGCTGCCGCTGGTCTCCGCTGCTGCCTGTGGTCTCCGCTGGTCACCGTTGCTGCTGCTGCTGGTCTCCTGTGGTCGCCGCAGCTGCTGCCGCTGGTCTCCACCGCTGCTGCCGCTGGTCTCCGCTGGTTGCCGCTGCTGCCGATGGTCTCCACCGTTGCTGCCGCTGGTCTCCGCCGCTGGTCGCCGCTGCTGCCTGTGGTCTCTGCTGGTCGCCGCTGCTGCTGGATCGCCGCTGATTGCTGCTGCTGCCGCTGATCACACCGCCTGCTACCGCCGATCTCCCTTTTCTACTGTCCTCTGCTGCCTGATTTCACCCCTCGCACTTGAGATCAACCCGTTCCCCAGTAATCTCCCCCTGCTGCTGCTGCCGGCTCCTGCCCCCCCCAGCGCCTGAGAGCCCCCTCCTGCCGCCCAGCGCCTGACAGCCCCTCCTGCCGCCCAGCGCCTGACAGCCCCCTCCCTCGCCGCCCAGCGCCTGACAGCCCCCCCTGCCGCCCAGCGCCTGACAGCCCCCTCCTGCCGCCCAGCGCCTGACAGCCCCCTCCTGCCCCCCAGCGCCTGACAGCCCCCTCCTGCCCCCCAGCGCCTGACAGCCCCACTCCTGACAGCCCCCTCCTGCAGTACGTTTCACCAACCACTCGCACATACACACGCACGCACACTAATAAAGTTAATCTTTTTTTACACACGCACACACACCATGCCCTACTCATCCCAATCATCCCAGTCTCAAAAGATGTACTCAGCTGAGGAGGCATATGCTTTTATTGCCTCCGAAGCTAATAGTGAGGGAGAGGACCCCACTTTTCTGTATTCCTCCCCCTCTTCCTCCTCCAGTGACACAGACGTACCAAGACTTCGCAGTACAAGAAACCGTCCGGAGCCCCGGGAGGAAGAGTCGGAGGCCTTAGAGGAAGAGCCGGAGACCAGGGGAGAAGACCCAAGACCAAGTGTGAGTAACCCCCAACCTAGTGCTAGTCACACCCAACCTAGCACTAGTGCCCCCTCCTGGACCCCCGTCCCTGAAAATTTTGCTCCACGGATTCCTGATCTCGTTCCCCAATCAGGAATCCTGTTCGAGACTGCCAACTTCAGAGAAATAGACTTTTTCAAAGTCTATTTCTCGGAGTCAATTGTCAGTCTTATGATGGAGCAATCAAACTTGTACGCCCAGCAATTTTTGGTTGAAAACCCTACTTCTTCATTTTCTACTTGGAGTCCCGTTGACTCTGTAGAAATGATGAAATATTGGGGACTGGTCCTTCACATGGGGATTGTGAAGAAACCGGAAATTCGCCAATACTGGAGTACTGATATTTTATATCAAACTCCAGTATTTGGCATGGTTATGACTCGCAAACGTTTTGAAGCGATTCATAAGTTTCTTCATTTCAGGGACAACATGGACAGCCTTCCCCGCGATCACCCAAATTTTGATAGACTGTTCAAAATTTGGCCGATCATTGAACACTTCAGCAACAAGTTTGCTGAAGTGTACATTCCGAAAGGGAAATTTGTGTGGATGAATCCCTCATCCACTTCAAAGGGAGGCTTCAGTTCCGTCAGTACCTGCCCAGCAAGAGGGCGAGGTACGGGATAAAACTCTACAAGCTGTGTGAGAGTACCTCAGGGTACACTCTCAGCTTTAGAGTTTATCAAGGAAAAGACACCAAGATCCAGCCCCCAGAATGTCCACCTGCTCTGGGCGTGAGTGGGAAAATAGTGTGGGATTTGGTCCACCCACTGCTTGATAAAGGTTACCATCTGTATGTTGATAACTTTTATACAAGCATCCCACTATTTCAATCCCTCTCTGCCAGAGCTACCGCAGCTTGTGGTACTGTGCGCAGAAACAAGAGGGGTCTCCCTTTGCCGCTAATTGAGCAGCCTCTCCCAAAGGGCGAGAGCCGAGCCCAATGTAGCTGCAACATGCTTGTGGTCAAGATCAAAGACAAAAGGGACGTCTTTTTCTTGACAACAATCCATGGTCCCGGTACCACGGCCACCACTGTTCGCGGTACCTCAGCACAGGTCTACAAACCGGACTGTGCCCTGGGGTACAACAAACACATGGGGGGAGTTGATCTTTCTGATCAAGTCCTCCAGCCCTATAGTGCCTTACGGAAGACGAAGGTGTGGTATAAAAAACTGGCTGTGCACATCGTGCAAATAGCACTGTATAACGCATACGTGCTATCACGATGTGCCGGCCAGACCAACAACACCTTCCTTCAGTTCCAGGAGTCGGTGATAAAGGCCTTGATTTTTGGAGAGGAGGACGGAGCGCGCCCCAGCACCCCTGGAACTCAAGTTTCCCGTATGGTACCAGGGCAACATGCTCCCACTAAGGCGAAAGCAAAAAAAAGGTGCCGGGTATGCTATAAAAGGGGGATAAGAAGGGAATCTTGTTTCCAATGTGAAACTTGTACTGACAAACCTGCACTGTGTTTGAATGAATGCTTTAGTATTCATCACACATCCGTGGACTAAACACATCCTGTCATTCCCGTACAGCACTCACCCACACCAGACTGACATACACAACACCACACACACACCAGCCTGACGTACACTACACCACACACCAACCTGACATAGTTTATGTCAGGTTGGTGTGTGGTGTATGCTACACCACACGCACCAACCTGACATACACTACAACACACACACCAACCTGACCTACACTACACCACACACGCCAACCTGACGTAGTGTATGTTAGGTTTGTGTATAGTGTGGTGTAGTGTACGTCAGGTTGGTGCGTGTGTTGTAGTGTACGTCAGGTTGGTGCGTGTGTTGTAGTGTACGTCAGGTTGTGTGTGTGGTGTATACTACACCACACATATCAACCTGACACACTACACCACATACCAACCTGACGTAGTGTATGTCTTGTTGGTGTGTGTGGTGTAGTATACACCACACGCACCAACCTGACGTACACTACAACACACACACCAACCTGACCTACACTACACCACACACGCCAACCTGACGTGTGTATGTTTAGGTTGGTGTATGGTGTGGTGTAGTGTACGTCAGTTGGTGCGTGTGTTGTAGTGTACGTCAGGTTGTGTGTGTGGTGTATACTACACCACACATATCAACCTGACACACTACACCACATACACCATGACGTAGTGTATGTCTTGTTGGTGTGTGTGGTGTAGTATACACCACACGCACCAACCTGACGTACACTACAACAACACCACACCAACCTGACCTACACTACACCACACACGCCAACCTGACGTAAAGGTATTTGGTTGGTTGTATGTGATGTGTGTAGTGTACGTCAGGTTGGTGGTGTGTTGTAGTGTACGTCAGTGTTGTGTGTCTGTTGTGTACATCCACATACACAACACATACTACAACCTGACACACTACACCACATCCCAACCTGACGTAGTGTATGTCTGGGTTGGTGTGTGTGGTGTAGTATACACCACACCACCAACCTGACGTACATACAACACACACACCAACTGACCTACACTACACCACACAGCCAACCTGACGTAGTGTATGTTAGGTTGGTGTATGGTGTGGTGTAGTGTATCGTTCAGGTTGGTGCGTGTGTTGTAGTGTACTCAGGTTGTGTGTGTGGTGTATACTACACCACACATATCAACCTGACTAGTGCATGTCACATTAGTGATAGTGTAGTCGATGTTGTGTGTGGTGTATATACACACACCACCAACCTGACTGCATAACCAAACACACAACTGACACACTACACACACAGCACCTATTCATACACCACATACCACCTACATACACTGCGTCAGTTGCTATGTTAGGTTGGTATTGGTGTAGTGTACGTCAGGTTGGTGCGTGTGTTGTAGTGTACGTCAGGTTGGTGTGTTGTGTGGTGTATACTACACTACACATATCACCTGACACACTAACCACACACACTACCTCACTACACCACACGCCAACAGTAGTGTATGTACTGGTTGGTGTGGGTGTAGTCAGTGTTTGTGGTGTAGTAAACACCCACACACACAATCTGACGATACTACACTACACACACCAACCTAACATACACTACATCACAACCAACACACGTAGCTGCATACGAACGTGGTTCCATAGCGATTGGTGTCCGCTAACATTGGAGCTATTTTCCTTCAAAAAGTCAAATGGCGCTCCTTCCCTCACGGCCCTGCCGTGCGCCCAAACAGTGGTTTATGACCCATATGAGGTATGGTGTACTCAGAGACATTGCCCAACAAATTTAGATCCACTTTATCCTCTACCCTTGTGAAATAAAAAAATCGATGCTAAAGAAATTTTTGTGAAAAAAAAGTACTTTTTTCATTTTTACGGTCAATTTGTGAACACTAGGGTTAAAAGTGCTCACTATGCATCTAGATAAGTTCCTTGGGGGTTAGTTTCCAAAATGGGTCACTTGTGGGGTGCTCCAATGTTTAGGCACACGGCTCTCCAAATGGACATGGTGTCCGCTAACGATGAAGCTAATTTCCCTTCAAAAAGTCAAATGGCCTCCTTCCCTTCCGGCCCGCGTCCCCAAACTGTGGTTATGACCCATATGTAGGTATGTGTGTACTAGGAGCATTGCAACAATTTTAGGATCCATTTTATCCTGTGCCTTGTGTAAATAAAAAATTGATGCTAAAGAAATTTTTGTGAAAAAAAAGTACTTTTTCATTTAACGGATCAATTTGAACCACTAGGGTTAAAAGTGCTCACTATGCATCTAGATAGTTACTTGGGGGGTCAGTTTCCAAATGGGGTCACTTGTTGGGGGTGCATGGTTAGCTAACAGCTCCCAATCGACATGTTCGCTAACGATTGAGCTATTCCACAAAGTCAAATGCCTCCTCCCTTCGAGCCCTGCCGTCCCCAAACATGTTTATGACCACATATGAGTAGTGTACTCAGAACATCAACAATTTAGGACATATCATGTACTTCACGAGCTTGGCAAAGATATATGTTACATAAAGTTGGTGTGCTTCTGCTACATGCTTTTCCCTTTCTGGGCCTCTCGCCCGTGCGCCCAAACAGTGGTTTATGACCACATATGAGGTATCGGTGTACTCAGGAGACATTGCCCAACAAATTTTAGGATCCATTTTATCCTGCTACCCTTGTGAAAATAAAAAAATTGATGCTAAAAGAAAATTTTTGTGAAAAAAAAAAGTACTTTTTCATTTTTACGGATCAATTTGTGAACCACCTAGGGGTTAAAAGTGCTCACTATGCATCTAGATAAGTTCCTTGGGGGGTCTAGTTTCCAAAATGGGGTCACTTGTGGGGGTGCTCCAATGTTTAGGCACACAGGGCTCTCCAAATGCGACATGGTGTCCGCTAACGATTGGAGCTAATTTTCCCTTCAAAAAGTCAAATGGCGCTCCTTCCCTTCCGGGCCCTGCCGTGCGCCCAAACAGTGGTTTATGACCACATATGAGGTATTGGTGTACTCAGGAGACATTGCCCAACAAATTTTAGGATCCATTTTATCCTGTTACCCTTGTGAAAATAAAAAAATTGATGCTAAAAGAAAATTTTTGTGAAAAAAAAAGTACTTTTTCATTTTTACGGATCAATTTGTGAACCACCTAGGGGTTAAAAGTGCTCACTATGCATCTAGATAAGTTCCTTGGGGGTCTAGTTTCCAAAATGGGGTCACTTGTGGGGTGCTCCAATGTTTAGGCACACAGGGCTCTCCAAATGCGACATGGTGTCCGCTAACGATGAGCTAATTTTCCCTTCAAAAAGTCAAATGGCGCTCCTTCCCTTCCGGGCCCTGCCGTGCGCCCAAACAGTGGTTTATGACCACATATGAGGTATCGGTGTACTCAGGAGACATTGCCCAACAAATTTTAGGATCCATTTTATCCTTTTACCCTTGTGAAAATAAAAAAATTGATGCTAAAAGAAAATTTTTGTGAAAAAAAAGTACTTTTTCATTTTTACGGATCAATTTGTGAACCACCTAGGGGTTAAAAGTGCTCACTATGCATTAGATAAGTTCCATTGGGGGTCTAGTTTCCAAAATGGGGTCACTTGTGGGGGTGCTCCAATGTTTAGGCACACAGGGGCTCTCCAAATGCGACATGGTGTCGCTAACGATTGGAGCTAATTTTCCCTTCAAAAAGTCAAATGGCGCTCCTTCCCTTCCGGGCCCTGCCGTGCGCCCAAACAGTGGTTTATGACCACATTTTGAGTATTCGGTGTACTCAGGAGACATTGCCCAACAAATTTTAGGATCCATTTTATCCTTTACCCTTGTGAAAATAAAAAAAATTGATGCTAAAAGAAAATTTTTGTGAAAAAAAAGTACTTTTTCATTTTTACGGATCAATTTGTGAACCACCTAGGGGTTAAAAGTGCTCACTTATGCATCTAGATAAGTTCCTTGGGGGGTCTAGTTTCCAAAATGGGGTCACTTGTGGGGTGCTCCAATGTTTAGGCACACAGGGGCTCTCCAAATGCGACATGGTGTCCGCTAACGATTGGAGCTAATTTTCCCTTCAAAAAGTCAAATGGCGCTCCTTCCCTTCCGGGCCCTGCCGTGCGCCCAAACAGTGGTTTATGACCACATATGAGGTATCGGTGTACTCAGGAGACATTGCCCAACAAATTTTAGGATCCATTTTATCCTTTTACCCTTGTGAAAATAAAAAAATTGATGCTAAAAGAAAATTTTTGTGAAAAAAAAAGTACTTTTTCATTTTTACGGATCAATTTGTGAACCACCTAGGGTTTAAAAGTGCTCACTATGCATCTAGATAAGTTCCTTGGGGGGTCTAGTTTCCAAAATGGGGTCACTTGTGGGGGTGCTCCAATGTTTAGGCACACAGGGCTCTCCAAATGCGACATGGTGTCCGCTAACGATTGGAGCTAATTTTCCCTTCAAAAAGTCAAATGGCGCTCCTTCCCTTCTGAGCCCTGCCGTGCGCCCAAACAGTGGTTTATGACCACATATGAGGTATCGGTGTACTCAGGAGACATTTCCCAACAAATTTTAGGATCCATTTTATCCTGTTACCCTTGAAATAAAAATTGTGCTAAAAGAAAATTTTTGTGAAAAAAAAAGTACTTTTTCATTTTTACGGATCAATTTGTGAACCACCTAGGGGGTAAAAATGCTCACTATGCATCTAGATAAGTTCCTTGGGGGGTCTAGTTTCCAAAATGGGGTCACTTGTGGGGGTGCTCCAATGTTTAGGCACACAGGGGCTCTCCAAATGCGACATGGTGTCCGCTAACGATTGGAGCTAATTTTCCCTTCAAAAAGTCAAATGGCGCTCCTTCCCTTCCGGGCCCTGCCGTGCGCCCAAACAGTGGTTTATGACCACATATTAGGTATTGGTGTACTCAGGAGACATTGCCCAACAAATTTTAGGATCCATTTTATCCTGTTACCCTTGTGAAAATAAAAAAATTGATGCTAAAAGAAAATTTTTGTGAAAAAAAAAGTACTTTTTCATTTTTACGGATCAATTTGTGAACCACCTAGGGGTTAAAAGTGCTCACTATGCATCTAGATAAGTTCCTTGGCGGGCTAGTTTCCAAAATGGGGTCACTTGTGGGGGTGCTCCAATGTTTAGGCACACAGGGGCTCTGTCACGCTGTATAGCAGATATATATATGTGATGACAATAATCTATATCAAAAGGGCAACATACTATATAACATGCGCATAGCTATATGATAACATAGATTTACCTGACAGAAAGTCCAGTGGGTCAGAACGGAATCCGTTATACGCTGTCTCCGGCTAGAGGGTGACCGGGGTCTAAGCTGACCCTAACTGGGGTCCTAACTAATCCCTCAACCTGGAGGTACTGTTAAAGGTACAGAGGTCCAGGCCACCAGCGTAAACCCTGTCTCCTATCAATCCCTGCCAACTGTATTCTAGTCCTAAGAAGGACCCTGAATACCACCAAAGGGAATGACCAGGTAATGGTTAATGAACAGAAAGACAAACAAGAAAGATAAGAAATAAAGTAAATAAAGTCTTACATACAACACTCACACACAGTAGGAACACCTTAGGTCTCAGAGATAAACTATAAGCTGTAAGAGTAAAAACAACTAAGGAGCTCTTAGCTTAAGTATTCCCAGAACCGATCCAGTCTGCTAAACTATATGAATGCTTTCACCGGCATCAAACACCCAGACTGGCAGGAATATAAAGGAAACTAATTAGAACATAATCCAAAGCAGCCGGGCGAGGCTGGACCTAGTCTTAGCAAAGAGCTAGGTAAAATTAACTCTCTCATTACCAAACACAAAGAAACAGCAGCTCAGCTGTGAGAAGTCAGAATGTGCAATCGCGACGATCTTCGTGGCGATGCACCCATGACAGTACCCCCCCTTCTACGAGGGGCCTCCGGACCCTCATGACCAGGTCTGTCCGGGTAAATTGTGTGAAAGGTCCGAACCAATCGATCTGCGTTATCATCAGACGCAGGGACCCACGTCCTCTCCTCAGGACCATACCCCCTCCAATGAACTTCCACGTTATCATTGACTACCACTGAAGGAGGAGGTAGAGGTGACGGTATGACTGGTGCCACATACTTTTTAAGTAATGACTTGTGAAACACATTATGAATTTTAAATGTAGGAGGGAGGTCCAGACGAAATGCCACAGGATTAATTATGGAACTGATCCTGTATGGCCCGATGAATCTGGGACCCAACCTCCAGGAGGGAACTTTAAGTTTTATATTCCTGGTAGACAACCACACCAGATCGTTCACCCTCAGATCTAGACCAGAAACTCTCCTCCTATCAGCCATCCGTTTGTAAGGGTTCTCCGTAACCTTCAGTCTTAAGCGATCTGGAACTATCAGTCTCCCTGGAAGTCCCACAGGGGCGTCCCCCTGAGCCCCCAATACCTCCCCCTCAAGCTCAGAGCATACAGCTGACACTACAACTCCCTCCTGAGGAATAGGAACCGGATCATCCGTCTTCCCGACCCCTGGGAAAGTACGAGATAAGGCATCAGGAAGCAACTTTATTGAGAAGTCATATGTGCGATGAGGAGGTAACTCTTTACACCCCTCCTCTGAGAACTTCTCCCAAAAGTCCTCCAGAAAAGGAGGCAAAGTCCTAGGCACAACCGCACCGATGACCGTGCTCATGCAGTTATTCTTGCAAAATTCACCCCACTGGCTTATCTTTCTGGATTGCCAATCAATCACTGGGTTATGTTTAGCCAACCAAGGAAGTCCCAACACAATAGGAGCAGGCAGACCCTCCAACACATAACAAGACAATTGCTCTTTATGTATTGCCCCTACTCGAAGATCTATGTTATGAACAGCTTGTACCAAGCTACCTTGACCAAGAGGTCTAGAATCAATAGAGAGTATAGGGACCGGTTTGGCCAATACACTCAGTTGCATACCATGCACCTGGGCAAACCGAGTGTCCACCAAATTAGCCCCGGACCCACTATCAAGAAAAACAGAAATCCTCTCAGTTCTAGTACCAATCACCACCTCCGCAGGCACGAGAAACTGAGAGGGATTTGGGGACGAAATACACACTCCCAGGTTAACTCCTTGGTTCAAAGAGGTCCTGGATGGACACCCCCCAACATAATGTCCCTCTCTCCCGCAAAAGAAACACCTTCTAGTCTTGCGGCGCACCGCTGATTCCCTCCTACAAAATGATGTCCCTCCCAACTGCATGGGTTCCTCAGAACAGACCAGGGGAACCTCAGTATAAGGGACTTTAGTAGTAGGTGGAGTCATCACGGGAGGCGGAGTTACCTCGCGTCTTCCCCGAAGACGTCTATCAATGCGAATAGCGAGGGCCATAGCAGCCTCCAGTGATGGAGGAGAATCATACTGAGCTAACACATCCTTTAATTTGTCAGACAACCCTTGACAAAACTGGCTCCTAAGAGCTGGGTCATTCCACTGAGTATCTGTTGCCCATCTACGGAACTCAGAAGAATATTCCTCCGCTGGACGATTTCCTTGCCGTATTTTACGTAACCTTGTTTCAGCAAGGGAGACTCGATCCGGATCATCATATACCAGACCCAGGGCAGTAAAAAATCGATCCACTGACTGGAGATCTGGGGAGCCTGGAGGAATAGAGAACGCCCAAGATTGAGGATCCCCTTGTAAGAGCGAGATAACAATTCCCACCCTCTGCTCTTCACTCCCAGATGACCGAGGCCGCAGCCGAAAGTACAATTTACATGCCTCCCGGAAAGTAAAAAATTTGTCCCGCCCACCAGTGAACCTGTCCGGGAGAGCAACCTTAGGTTCAGATCTGGTTTGCTCCGGGGGGACAAAACCTTGGACTTAATGTCTGCCAACTCCATGGACAATCCCTGCAACTGCCGGGCCAGCTGGGCTACTGGATCCATGATAGCTGGGGAAATCTTTAGTATGGCCGGTGAAAATGTCACGCTGTATAGCAGATATATATATGTGATGACAATAATCTATATCAAAAGGGCAACATACTATATAACATGCGCATAGCTATATGATAACATAGATTTACCTGACAGAAAGTCCAGTGGGTCAGAACGGAATCCGTTATACGCTGTCTCCGGCTAGAGGGTGACCGGGGTCTAAGCTGACCCTAACTGGGGTCCTAACTAATCCCTCAACCTGGAGGTACTGTTAAAGGTACAGAGGTCCAGGCCACCAGCGTAAACCCTGTCTCCTATCAATCCCTGCCAACTGTATTCTAGTCCTAAGAAGGACCCTGAATACCACCAAAGGGAATGACCAGGTAATGGTTAATGAACAGAAAGACAAACAAGAAAGATAAGAAATAAAGTAAATAAAGTCTTACATACAACACTCACACACAGTAGGAACACCTTAGGTCTCAGAGATAAACTATAAGCTGTAAGAGTAAAAACAACTAAGGAGCTCTTAGCTTAAGTATTCCCAGAACCGATCCAGTCTGCTAAACTATATGAATGCTTTCACCGGCATCAAACACCCAGACTGGCAGGAATATAAAGGAAACTAATTAGAACATAATCCAAAGCAGCCGGGCGAGGCTGGACCTAGTCTTAGCAAAGAGCTAGGTAAAATTAACTCTCTCATTACCAAACACAAAGAAACAGCAGCTCAGCTGTGAGAAGTCAGAATGTGCAATCGCGACGATCTTCGTGGCGATGCACCCATGACAGGCTCTCCAAATGCGACATGGTGTCCGCTAACGATTGGAGCTAATTTTCCCTTCAAAAAGTCAAATAGCGCTCATTCCCTTCCGGGCCCTGCCGTGCGCCCAAACAGTGGTTTATGACCACATATGAGGTATCGGTGTACTCAGGAGACATTGCCCAACAAATTTTAGGATCCATTTTATCCTGTTACCATTGTGAAAATAAAAAAATTGATGCTAAAAGAAAATTTTTGTGAAAAAAAAAGTACTTTTTCATTTTTACGTATCAATTTGTGAACCACCTAGGGGTTAAAAGTGCTCACTATGCATTTAGATAAGTTCCATTGGGGGTCTAGTTTCCAAAATGGGTCACTTGTGGGGGTGCTCCAATGTTTAGGCACACAGGGGCTCTCCAAATGCGACATGGTGTCCGCTAACGATTGGAGCTAATTTTCCCTTCAAAAAGTCAAATGGCGCTCCTTCCCTTCCGGGCCCTGCCGTGCGCCCAAACAGTGGTTTATGACCACATATGAGGTATTGGTGTACTCAGGAGACATTGCCCAACAAATTTTAGGATCCATTTTATCCTGTTACCCTTGTGAAAATAAAAAAAATTGATGCTAAAAGAAAATTTTTGTGAAAAAAAAGTACTTTTTCATTTTTACGGATCAATTTGTGAACCACCTAGGGGTTAAAAGTGCTCACTATGCATCTAGATAAGTTCCTTGGGGGGTCTAGTTTCCAAAATGGGGTCACTTGTGGGGGTGCTCCAATGTTTAGGCACACAGGGGCTCTCCAAATGCGACATGGTGTCCGCTAACGATGAGCTAATTTTCCCTTCAAAAAGTCAAATGGCGCTCCTTCCCTTCCGGGCCCTGCCGTGCGCCCAAACAGTGGTTTATGACCACATATGAGGTATCGGTGTACTCAGGAGACATTGCCCAACAAATTTTAGGATCCATTTTATCCTTTTACCCTTGTGAAAATAAAAAAATTGATGCTAAAAGAAAATTTTTGTGAAAAAAAAGTACTTTTTCATTTTTACGGATCAATTTGTGAACCACCTAGGGGTTAAAAGTGCTCACTATGCATTTAGATAAGTTCCATTGGGGGTCTAGTTTCCAAAATGGGGTCACTTGTGGGGGTGCTCCAATGTTTAGGCACACAGGGGCTCTCCAAATGCGACATGGTGTCCGCTAACGATTGGAGCTAATTTTCCCTTCAAAAAGTCAAATGGCGCTCCTTCCCTTCCGGGCCCTGCCGTGCGCCCAAACAGTGGTTTATGACCACATATGAGGTATTGGTGTACTCAGGAGACATTGCCCAACAAATTTTAGGATCCATTTTATCCTGTTACCCTTGTGAAAATAAAAAAAATTGATGCTAAAAAAATTTTTGTGAAAAAAAAGTACTTTTTCATTTTTACGGATCAATTTGTGAACCACCTAGGGGTTTAAAAGTGCTCACTATGCATCTAGGTAAGTTCCTTGGGGGGTCTAGTTTCAAAAATGGGGTCACTTGTGGGGGTGCTCCAATGTTTAGGCACACAGGGGCTCTCCAAATGCGACATGGTGTCCTCTAACGATTGGAGCTCATTTTCCCTTCAAAAAGTCAAAAGGCGCTCCTTCCCTTCCGGGCCCTGCCGTGCGCCCCAAACAGTGGTTTATGACCACATATGAGGTGTCGGTGTACTCAGGAGACATTGCCCAACAAATTTTAGGATCCATTTTATCCTTTTACCCTTGTGAAAATAAAAAAATTGATGCTAAAAGAAAATTTTTGTGAAAAAAAAGTACTTTTTCATTTTTACGGATCAATTTGTGAACCACCTAGGGGTTAAAAGTGCTCACTATGCATCTAGATAAGTTCCTTGGGGGGTCTAGTTTCCAAAATGGGGTCACTTGTGGGGGTGCTCCAATGTTTAGGCATACAGGGGCTCTCCAAATGCGACATGGTGTCCGCTAACGATTGGAGCTAATTTTCCCTTCAAAAAGTCAAATGGCGCTCCTTCCCTTCTGAGCCCTGCCGTGCGCCCAAACAGTGGTTTATGACCACATATGAGGTATCGGTGTACTCAGGAGACATTGCCCAACAAATTTTAGGATCCATTTTATCCTGTTACCCTTGTGAAAATAAAAAAATTGATGCTAAAAGAAAATTTTTGTGAAAAAAAAGTACTTTTTCATTTTTACGGATCAATTTGTGAGCCACCTAGGGGTAAAAATGCTCACTATGCATCTTGATAAGTTCCTTGGGGGGTCTAGTTTCCAAAATGGGGTCACTTGTGGGGGTGCTCCAATGTTTAGGCACACAGGGGCTCTCCAAATGCGACATGGTGTCCGCTAACGATTGGAGCTAATTTTCCCTTCAAAAAGTCAAATGGCGCTCCTTCCCTTCCGGGCCCTGCCGTGCGCCCAAACAGTGGTTTATGACCACATATGAGGTATTGGTGTACTCAGGAGACATTGCCCAACAAATTTTAGGATCCATTTTATCCTGTTACCCTTGTGAAAATAAAAAAATTGATTCTAAAAGAAAATTTTTGTGAAAAAAAAAGTACTTTTTTCATTTTTACGGATCAATTTGTGAACCACCTAGGGGTTAAAAGTGCTCACTATGCATCTAGATAAGTTCCTTGGGGGGTCTAGTTTCCAAAATGGGGTCACTTGTGGGGGTGCTCCAATGTTTAGGCACACAGGGGCTTCCAAATGCGACATGGTGTCCGCTAACGATTGGAGCTAATTTTCCCTTCAAAAAGTCAAATGGCGCTCCTTCCCTTCCGGGCCCTGCCGTGCGCCCAAACAGTGGTTTATGACCACATATGAGGTATCGGTGTACTCAGGAGACATTGCCCAACAAATTTTAGGATCCATTTTATCCTGTTACCATTGTGAAAATAAAAAAATTGATGCTAAAAGAAAATTTTTGTGAAAAAAAAAGTACTTTTTCATTTTTACGGATCAATTTGTGAACCACCTAGGGGTTAAAAGTGCTCACTATCAGGGTGGATTTGATTTAAATCAAACTGATTTAAATCACGATTTAAATCACGATTTAAATCACTAGTCAGTAAGGCTTGATTTAAATCAGTGATTTAAATCAAAGTTTCTACCTAAACTAGTTCTTGCTACTTTAACATGCAAGTAGATGAAGATTTTTAGAATCACTTTTTATATTACTTTTTTCTCCCCAGTTTAATGGGTTAATCATTCATATTTGGACACCACTGTTCTGTTGTACTTAGGAAGGAGAAAAATAATCCTGACCTTAATAACAATTTAAATAGATTTATTCAACTGAAACAATAACAACATTACAGCATAAGTTATTTGCTTAAACAAACATCCATGTTTGTTAACTAATTTGGCTAAACAAAATATATATATATTTTAAGAAACTTAGACTGTCAGCCCAGCCGACACATGAAAAACTTAAATACTACTGTCCCTGCTGTCCTCTGTAGCTCACTCGTCGTCATCCTCATCATCATCTTCTTCTTTGTTCCTATTCATAATCTGGAAAAGAAAAACAAGCTTTCCTGCTTTATTGGGTCCCAACCGATTTCTCAATTTAGAATGAATGAGTCCAAAGGAAGAGGATATTCTTTCAATGCCTGCAGAAGAAGCTACTGCTGTTAAAAGTTAAATCATTACTTGAACAGTCTCTAAATCCAAGCGCTTAAGTGACTTCCACCAGTTTACTGGTGTGACCTTCCTTAAAATATCTTCAGCAAACATATATTTCTTGAATGGTTCCGCATTAGCTCTGAAGTTTATTATAGTTGGCATTAAAGATGGATGATTGCTGGATACCCATGTCATAGCTAACTTCTCTTCCTCAGCACTTGGGTTTTGACCCTGATATTGGATATTGACAATATTTGCCAAAAAATGAGCTGGAGTCAGTGCTTGTCCCATTCGTTTGTTTACTGCTTGTAATTTAATTCTGTCCATGTGTAGTTCTGTTTTTAAGTGTTCACTCAGTTCCTTCCAAATTTCAACAGCATCCACAATAAAACAGCTATTTTTCTGTATTTTGTTTAAAGCTTGAGAGATGGGTTTCAGGAAGCTCAGCATATGTTCAACATTTCTCTTAAGCCCAATGTTGAGGATTTTGGCCGTGACAGTGCCATCTATTTTATCTCGATTTTCTTCACAAAGTGTCATCAGAATAGGCCAGTTTTTGATATACTGCTCAAAACAGTCCACCACAGAGTTCCATCTAACATCTTGTGGGAGCGTTAGCTTGGTTCCACCCATCCTTTTCAGAGCTGCTGCAGCAAAATGATTATTACGGAAGTATTTAGCAATTTCAACAACATTAGCCTTTATTTCTGGAACACTTAAGTCTTTGGCTAAGAGGTGCAGCAAATGAGCACTGCAAGCATATGTTATTATTAGCTTTGTATTCCCTCCCTGCTCTTCTAAATTTCTTCTCATCTTGGATACGTTTGCAGCATTGTCAGTGACCAAACTGCGTACTAGACATTTGAATTTTTGTTCACATGTTGTTATAGCTTTTACTGCCACTTCTTGTAATTATTCTGCTGTGTGTGCATTTCCTGACGTATTAGTTGTTTGTGCAAGGAAGACTTTACCTTCTTCTGTTGTTATACAAGCACATACAATAGGATCATTGTGGACATTACTCCACCCATCAATACTTAGGTAAACAATTTTACCCTCCAGAGCTGTTGCACATTGCTCCATTTCTCTGTCATACACTTGATCCAGCAGTTTCCCTTCAACATCAGCTCTGCTGGGTGGACTGTATCCTGGTCTCAGTGACTGAACCATATTAATGAAATGTGGGTTCTCAGTCAGACAGAAAGAAGAGTTCGTTGCATAAATAAACTGGGCAATTTTTTCATCAATCAACTCTTTTTCTAATCTGCTAGTTCTTATCACAAACCTATCTATGGTGGTTCAGGAGGTAAAGGTTTTTTCTTCCTTTTGGGTGATGGTGATATGTGGTGTGGGTGTCTGATGATGATGCTGCTGCTAATGAAGCACTATCCTGGATGGATAACTCTGAAACTGTAGAACAGGATGATGGTGATCTTGGAGGTGGATAGTTTCCAGAATCCATGAATTTCCTAAACAAAAAAAGTCAATGCTGTTATTTTATTGTTTATACAATTTCTGCTTATTGTACACAACACAGCACTGCCCCAAAAGGAATATTTGTTTTTCTTCATAACTGTACCAAATGACAGTAACATGCAGTAATAATAAGAAATATAATTTTTCTCACACATGACAGTTCAGTCTTTAGAAATAGGATTCAATAAAAATGTTTACCAACCTGAAGATCCTGCCTGTTCAGAAGTGTTTCTTTGGTCATCTTCATCCCCGCACTTCTCATGATGTTGCCTCATTCGCGCCACCAGGCCTTGCATCTCTTTGTTGCATCGTTTGCATTTTGCACGCATGCCTGCATTACCGATAGGCGAAGGAGCTTCATTAAAATATTCCCAAACTGGGTCTCTTTTACGGCCTGCTGCCATTATAAGGAAAGAATGTAATAAACCTCAGATCGTACACACAAACAGATCCAGACTTGTCTGTCTGTGGCTATGCTGCAGTATTGTGCTCAAAGTTTCACTTTCATTTTCTTGTCTGCTTGCCCTTCCTCCTCCTCACACTTAGATTCACATTCTTCTTGTGTTGTGCAGATCTATTCCACTCCAAACAATCAGAAACATATTGTCTAACTTCTTGGACTTGGCACTGAAGGGGTTGATTCTGTATTCATATAGGTTTGTAGAACAATAGGATTAAGGTCTTTTTCTCAACTCTGTTCATGTTGTAACATTTTTGCCGTGAAGAAGAGGCTGGGACCTCTGCGGAGTCAAATTCAGTTTTGAGAACTGCGTAAGTAAAGCGAGCGTCTGTGATAATATAGGAGAGAAACTGCCCACTAATCCTACAGAAACCTCTGGAAGAGCATGGCATTGTGAATGTTACACATATACAGCCTTTATACTACTGAGTTAAACAACTCAGCTTTATCTCATGATGGAAGAACCTTTGGATGGTAAAATATTTTCCTCAAAAAGCAGTTTATTGAAAAAAAATCCGATTTAAATCAAAAAAATCCGATTTAAATCAAAAAAATCCGATTTTTTTGATTTTTTTAAAAAAATCATTGATTTTTATCCACCCTGCTCACTATGCATTTAGATAAGTTCGATTGGGGGTCTAGTTTCCAAAATGGGGTCACTTGTGGGGGTGCTCCAATATTTAGGCACACAGGGGCTCTCCAAATGCGACATGGTGTCCGCTAACGATTGGAGCTAATTTTCCCTTCAAAAAGTCAAATGGCGCTCTTCCTTCCGGGCCCTGCCGTGCGCCCAAACAGTGGTTTATGACCACATATGAGGTATTGGTGTACTCAGGAGACATTGCCCAACAAATTTTAGGATCCATTTTATCCTGTTACCCTTGTGAAAATAAAAAAAAATTGATGCTAAAAGAAAATTTTTGTGAAAAAAAAGTACTTTTTCATTTTTACGGATCAATTTGTGAACCACCTAGGGGTTAAAAATGCTCACTATGCATCTAGATAAGTTCCTTGGGGGTCTAGTTTCCAAAATGGGGTCACTTGTGGGGGTGCTCCAATGTTTAGGCACACAGGGCTCTCCAAATGCGACATGGTTCCGCTAACGATTGGAGCTAATTTTCCTTCAAAAAGTCAAATGGCGCTCCATCCCTTCGGGCCCTGCCGTGCGCCCAAACAGTGGTTTATGACCACAAATGAGGTATCGGTGTACTCAGGAGACATTGCCCAACAAATTTTAGGATCCATTTTATCCTGTTGGCCATGTGAAAATGAATAAATTGTTGCTAAAATAAAATTTTTGTTGGAAAAATTATAATGTCCATTTTTTCCTTCCACTTTGCTTTAGTTCCGGTGAAGCACCTGAATGGTTAATAATCTTCTTGAATGTGGTTTTGAGTACCTTGAGGGGTGCAGTTTTTAGAAAGGTGTCACTTTTGGGTATTTTCTTTCATATAGACCCCTCAAAGTGACTTCAAATGGGAGGTGGTCCCTAAAAAAAATGGCTTTGTAAATTTTGCTGTAAAAATGAGAAATCGCTGGTCAACTTTTAACCCTTATAACTTCCTAAGAAAAAAAATTTTGTTTCCAAAATTGTGCTGATGTAAAGTAGACATGTGGGAAATGTTATTTATTTACTATTTTGTGTCACATTACTCTCTGGTTTAACAGAATAAAAATTCAAAATTTGAAAATTGCGATATTTTCAAAATTTTTGCCAAATTTCCTTTTTTTTCACAAATAAACGCAAAAATTATCGACCTAAATTTACCACTAACATGAAGCCCAATATGTCACGAAAAAATAATCTCAGAATCGTTGGATCCGTTGAAGCGTTCCTGAGTTATTACCTCATAAAGGGACACTGGTCAGAATTGATAAAAATGGTAAGGTCTTTAAGGTCAAATAGGCCGGGTCATGAAGGGGTTAAAGAGTTCTGTCATTTGTATGGATGCAAGAAGATAAGAACCACACCGTACCACCCCCAAACAAATGGTCTCTGTGAAAAGATGAATCACATAGTCATTGATCTGCTGAAGACGGTACCACTTGAGGAAAGGAATCGGTGGCCAGACCTACTACCTGACCTGGTAGATCTGTACAATCACATACCTGTGAGTTCCACCAATTGCACCCCAGCCTACTCATGCGGGCAAGACCAGGAAAGCTGCCCATGGATTTGGAACTTGGTGTTGTAGAACCAGAAGCTGATGTTACTACTGAAGATTGGGACACAAACCGACAGGAACAGTACAGGAGAGTACAAGCCTGCGTGGAAGATAGTCTCAGTAAAGTAAGGGAAAAACAAGAGGAAAACTACAACAAAAGTGCGCCAGCTGAACCTTTTGTACCTGGAGAAATTGTGCTGAAAAGAAAAAGAAGAATGCACAAATTAGATGATCAATGGAAAAAGAGCATATGTCATGCAAAATTCAAAGTTTGACAACAGGAAAACGTGTACCATTAGCAAAGATGGAGGACAGACGACCACAACTGTATCAAGAGACCACCTAAAACTATGTCCAGATATGTTAAAGCTTCACGAAGAAGAACTTGTTATAGACAAAGAGAAACCAGGTGAAGTCATACACACGGACTTAGGAGATTTTCCTGCAGATTGGCCTTGTATCGGGACGCTGTGATCATTCCAGTACTTCAATTTTACCAACCGCAAGAAGCACTCCAACGTCAAGTTGAGCCAGTTGTCGCAGAAGGGATCTTCTGAAGCGTCTCAAGAAGTAGAGTCTCGAGAAGCGGAGTCTCAAAACGTGGAACTTCCAGATGTTGGGTCTCAGGAAGAAGAATCCCCTAGCGCGACAGAACCGCATCGCTCAGCCCAAGTATGCTTGCCAGATCCCTAGAGAGGTTAGGCAGTATTACAGTTTACCGGCACGTAGGACAGATAGGTCAAATGCTACCATGCCTGACGCAACACCACGTAGGTCAGTAGGTCAGACAAAAGGAAAGTTACCTGTTAGGTACAAGAGTAGGCCTAGCAAATGTAAACCAGTAACAAGAGTCCAAGTGTATAAATGTATAAATGTATATAAGAATCGTGTAAATACATGTATATATGTTACCTCTAGCAACTGTTGAAGATTATTGCCTCCTGTAAAGGAAGAATTCGTTGATATTTCATGTTAATGTTTTGTTAATTATTCTTTCAGCCCGGGAGTGCTGATGTTAACTAGGGGGGGATGTGTAGCCCAGCTGTGCCTGGAGTCACATTTCCCCAGGGGGATGCACCGAAGGTAAACACCATGGAGATCTAATATGCACACAACACACCTGCACTATTCCCTAGATCCACCAGAGGGAGCCCTTTTGCAGTATATATAGGGTAGTGAAGCACAGCAGTTACCTCAGATGAGATTAGCCTGAGAGAACACCACAGAACACCTCAGACGAGAGGAGAGCAGATTACCTCAGAGAGGACAGAGTGTTCTGTCTAGTCTAGCTGAGAGCTGAGAGAACCTGAAGACTACAGCTTGGGCTTAGTTCACTGTGTGGAGGCCAGTAACAGTGGAGAAGGATAGCCACTTCAGCCTGGTCAGAACTGAGTCAACTGAGTGTAGTTTCAGTGAGCAAGCGTGCCGACGCTTTGAGAGCGGTGAAGAGAAAGGAGAATCAGCCATCTACTGCTAGTGTGCTTATGTTAAGGGTCGGAGTAGGACGAAAGGCGAGTAGAAGATAATACGAGAGTAACAGAGGTTGAAACAGCATTGATAGCTTACCTCTATTCTGCACCACCGGACACCGGGTCCGAGCTTGCTAGCATCTACACGACTAGTAGGAGATACCGGGGACCCTGCGGGACTTCAAGTTGTAGGGCCCCCAAGTGCTGATACGTAACCGGGGTGAGGAAGACGGAGTCTAGCAGGACCCTGCATACAGAGACACTGTTTTATCCTAGTGAAGGCCTCACTACAAAGTCAGCCGGGCGTAAAATTGAAGACAGAGTTAGACTTCGTTTCATACAGGTCAGAAACTCACACATACAGGAGTAAGGAGACCCTACACTACTCAGTGGGAATAACTGACGTGCATCCTCCACCCTGCCAGCTTCCCGGGACGTGCCTGCAACTACCATCAGTAAAGGTACAGAAAGAGACTTTCGTGTGTGTGTCTGCCTTATTGCTCCTGCGGCTGAATTCCCCTTCTCCGTCCTGCACCCCAACACCGCCATCCACCCTGAGGGACCCAGTCTTGCCTGTGGAAGACTAACACCTTGCTGCCCAGTAACAACCCCTCAGCGGATCTACCCTGCAGCGCTGGTCACCCTGACCAGGTACCACAGGTGGCGTCACGAACAAACTGTAAATACTTTAATCCCCTGTAAATATCCCACATTTGAGGTGAGCCCCAGGGCACGGACCGAGCTGTGCTACCCGTGACATTCCCCATTGAAGTGAACGGGCTCGGTGCCGAGTACCCCAAGACCCTGGCGGGCGACTCATCTTAAGGATGGATGGATTGACGGTTATGAAGGATGGATGAAGAAGCAGATGATGGATGGAAGGATATGATGGATGGATGGATATGATGGACAGACGGATATGATGGATGGATATGATGGATGGGTGGATATGATGGATGAATGGAAGGATAAGATGGATGGATGAAAGGATATGATGGATGGATGGAAGGATATGATGGATGGATGGAAGGATATCATGGATGGATGGATGGAAGGATATGATGGATGGATGGACCGATATGGTGGATGGATGGATATGATGGATGGATATGAAGGTTGGGTGGATGGATATGAAGGATGGGTGGACGGATGGATGGACTAATATGAAGGATGGGTGGATGGATGGATAGAAGGATGGGTGGACGGATGGATGGATATGAAGGATAGGTGGACGGATGGATATGAAGGATAGGTGGACGGATAGATATGAAGGATGGGTGGACAGATGGATGGATGGATATGAAAGATGAATGGATGGATCGATGGATGGATGGATGGACTGATATGATGGATTGGATGGACATGAAGGATGGATGGACGGATGCATCGATGGATATGATGGATGGATGGACTGATATGATAGATGGATGGATATGAAGGATGGATGGACGAGTGCATGGATGGATATGATGGATGGATGGACTGATATGATAGATGGATGGATATGAAGGATGGATGGACGATGCATCGATGGATATGATGGATGGATGGACTGATATGATAGATGGATGGATATGAAGGATGGAGGATGGACGAGTGCATGGATGGATATGATGGATCGACTGATATTATGGATGGATAGATATGAAGGATGGGTGGATGGATGGATGATATGAAGGATGGTGGATGGATGGATAGATATGATGGATGGATATGATGGATGGATGGACTGATATGATGGATAGATGATGGATATAATGGAAGGATGGATGGACGGATATGATGAATTGACGGATATGACAGATTGATGGATGGAAGGACGAATATGATGGATGGACGGATATCATGGATGGATGGACAGATTTGATGGATGGACGGATATCATGGATGGAAGGATATGATGATGGATGGAAGGATATGATGGATGGATATGTAAGATGGGTGGACGGATGAATCGATATGAAGTATGGGTGGTCGGATTGATGGACTGATATGAAGGATGGGTGGATAGATATGAAGGATGGGTAGATGGATATGAAGGATGGGTGGACGATGGATGATATGAAGGATGGATGGATAGATGGACGGTTATGAAGGGTGAATGGAGGAGATGATGGAAGGATATGATGAATGGATGGAACGATATGATGGATGGATGGATGGAAGGATATGATGGATGGATATGATGAATGATGGATGGATATGATGGATGGATGGATAGGATGGATGTATGATGGGTGGATATGATGAATGGATGGAAGGATTATGATGGATGGATGGAAGGATATGATGGATGGATATGATGGATGGATGGAAGGATGGATATGATGAATGGAAGGACGGATATGATAGATGGATGGAACGACTAATATGATGGATGGATATGATGGATGGACGGATATGGTGGGTGGACGCAGGGCCGGCTCCAGGTTTTTGTGGGCCCAGGCGAAAGAGCCTTAGTGGGCCCCTTTAACACAGACCATGATTCATGATGCACAGATACAGCGGAGAATATATATATATATATATATAGATAGTACAAGGCCAAAGATTTCACTTCTTCCATTACATGAGTGATATCTATTGTAAATTTTACAGTAGCTCAGAAACCAGCGAATCCTCGCAGCGCACAGTGCAGACCAGACAGTATAGTCCTCCATACAGTATTATGGGCTCCACATAGTCCTCCGTACGTATTATGGGCTTCACATAGTCCTCCATACAGTATCATGGGCGCCACATAGTCCTCCATACAGTATTATGGGCTCCACATAGTCCTCCGTACAGTATATGGGCTCCACATAGTCCTCCATACAGTATTATGGGCATCACATAGTCCTCCATACAGAATACTAGTCTGGTCCCCATATAATGCTCCATACAGAATACTGGTCCCCATATAATGCTCCATCAGAATACTGGTCCCCATATAATGCTCCATACAGAATACTGGCCCCATAAATTGTTCCAAACAGAATACTGGTTCCCAATATAATGCTCCATAGAGAATACTGGTCCCCATATAATGCTTCATACAGAATACTGGTCCCCATATAATGCTCCATACAGAATACTGGTCCCCATATAATGCTCATACAGAATACTGGCCCCATAAATTGCTCCATACAGAATACTGGTCCCAATATAATGCTCCATACAGAATACTGGTCCCAATATAATGTCCATACAGAATACTGGTCCCAATATAATGCTCCATACAGAATACTGGTCCCAATATAATGCTCATACAGAATACTGGTCCCAATATAATGCTCCATACAGAATATGGCCCTCATATCATGCTCCATACAGAATACTGGCCCCTTTATCATGCTCCATACAAATACTGGCCCTCATATAATGCTCCATACAGAATACTGGCCCCATATAATGCTCTATTACAGAATACTGGACCCCATATAATGCTCCATACAAAAAAATGGACCCCATATAATGCTCCATACAGAAAACTGGTCCTATTAATGCACCAGTCAGGCTGTGCCCCATTTATGCCCCATGCAGGATGACAGGATGTCCTCCCTATACAATGCCCATGGAGGATGTCACTCCCCTCTTTAAGTGCCCCATGCAGGATGTCTTCCCCCCCCCCATATAACGCCCCACGCCTCCATACATTAAAAAAAAAATAAAAAATACTCACCTCACTGCTCACCTGCTGCTACCGCTGCTTGCTCTGGACTCCAGCGTCGCCGCCCGGCGTCTTCCCACTCTGCACTGTGACTGCTCAGCCAGGGCGCGGTGACGTCACCGCGCCCTTGACCTGAGACGTCACAGTCAGGAGACGCGGAAAAACACAGGCCCTTTCAGCGGAGGCACGGGGAAAAAGTAAGTATTGTGCCGGGGCCCTGAGCAAGCTCTTCTCCGCACGGGGTGCCCGACGGGAGTGGGCCCGCCGCCTGCTCAGGGCCCCGGCCCTTCCCCGGGTACGCCATGTGCTGACGCCGGCCTGGATGGACGGTTTATGATGGATGGATATAATGGATGGATATTGACGGATGGACGGATATGATGGATTGAAGTACGGATATGTTGGATGGAAGGATGGTATGATGGAGGAAGGATGGATATGATGAATGGAAGGACGGATCT
>JARQOD010000102.1:186265-229221 GCA_033576555.1 Oophaga sylvatica
ATGAAGGGCTAAACGATGTTGAAATAGTTTCTTAAAGCAATGGCCTCTCGGTGCCCCAAGTTTCTGATGCTAAAAATTTTGTGAAAAAAAGTACTTTCATTTTTACGGACAATTTGTGAACCACCTGGGTTAAAATGCTCACTATGCTTAGATAAGTTCCTTGGGGGTCTAGTTTCCAAAAGGGTCACTTGGGGTGCTCAAGTTTAGGCACACAGGGGCTCTCCAATCACATGGTGTCCGCTAACATGAGCTAATTTTCCCTTCAAAAAGTCAAATGGCGCTCCTTCCTTCCGGGCCCTGCCGTGCGCCCAAACAGTGGTTTATGACCACATATAGGTATGGTGTACTCAGGAGACATTGCCAACAAATTTAGGATCCATTTTATCCTTTACCTTTGAAATAAAAAAATTGATGCTAAAAGAAAATTTTTGTGAAAAAAAGTACTTTTCATTTTTACGGATCAATTTGTGAACCACTAGGTTAAAGTGCTCACTATGCATCTAGATAAGTTCCTTGGGGGTCTAGTTTCCAAAATGGGTCACTTGTGGGGTGCTCCAATTTTAGGCACACAGGGCTCTCAAATGCGACATGGTGTCCGCTAACGATTGAGCTAATTTTCCCTTCAAAAAGTCAAATGGCGCTCCTTCCTTCGGCCCTGCCGTGCGCCCAAACAGTGTTTATGACACATATGAGGTATGGTGTACTCAGGAGACATTCCCAACAAATTTAGGATCCATTTTATCCTGTTACCCTTGTGAAAATAAAAAATTGATGCAAAAGAAAATTTTTGTGAAAAAAAGTACTTTTTCATTTTTACGGATCAATTTGTGAACCACCTAGGGTTAAAAGTGCTCACTATGCATCTAGATAAGTTCCTTGGGGGTCTAGTTTCCAAAATGGGGTCACTTGTGGGGTGCTCCAATGTTTAGGCACACAGGGCTCTCCAAATGCGACATGGTGTCCGCTAACGATGAGCTAATTTTCCCTTCAAAAAGTCAAATGGCGCTCCTTCCCTTCCGGGCCCTGCCGTGCGCCCAAACAGTGGTTTATGACCACATATGAGGTATGGTGTACTCAGGAGACATTGCCCAACAAATTTTAGGATCCATTTATCCTTTACCCTTGTGAAAATAAAAAAATTGATGCTAAAAGAAAATTTTTGTGAAAAAAAAAGTACTTTTTCATTTTACGGATCAATTTGTGAACCACCTAGGGGTTAAAAGTGCTCACTATGCATTAGATAAGTTCCTTGGGGGTCTAGTTTCCAAAATGGGTCATTGTGGGGTGCTCAATGTTTAGGCACACAGGGCTCTCCAAATGCGACATGGTGTCCGCTAACGATTGGAGCTAATTTTCCCTTCAAAAAGTCAAATGGCGCTCCTTCCCTTCCGGCCCTGCCGTCGCCCAAACAGTGGTTTATGACCACATATGAGGTATTGGTGTACTCAGGAGACATTGCCAACAAATTTTAGGATCCATTTTATCCTGTTACCCTTGTGAAATAAAAAAAATTATGCTAAAAGAAAATTTTTGTGAAAAAAAAGTACTTTTTCATTTTTACGGATCAATTTGTGAACCACCTAGGGGTTAAAAGTGCTCACTATGCATCTAGATAAGTTCCTTGGGGGTCTAGTTTCCAAAATGGGTCACTTGTGGGGTGCTCCAATGTTTAGGCACACAGGGTCTCCAATGCGACATGGTGTCGCTAACGATGACTAATTTCCCTTCAAAAGTCAAATGGCGCTCCTTCCTTCGGGCCCTGCCGTGCCCAAACATGGTTTATGACCACATATGAGGTATCGGTGTACTCAGGAGACATTGCCCAACAAATTTTAGGATCCATTTTATCCTTTTACCTTGTGAAAATAAAAATGATGCTAAAGAAAATTTTTGTGAAAAAAAGTACTTTTTCATTTTTACGGATCAATTTGTGAACCACCTAGGGTTAAAAGTGCTCACTATGCATTAGATAAGTTCCTTGGGGGTCTAGTTTCCAAAATGGGGTCACTTGTGGGGTCTCCAATGTTTAGCACCAGGGCTCTCCAAATGCGACATGGTGTCCGCTAACGATGGAGCTAATTTTCCCTTCAAAAGTCAAATGGCGCTCCTTCCCTTCGGCCCTGCCGTGCGCCCAAACAGTGGTTTATGACCCATATGAGGTATTGGTGTACTCAGGAGACATTCCCAACAAATTTTAGGATCATTTTATCCTGTTACCCTTGTGATAAAAAAATTTTTTTGTGAAAAAAAGTACTTTTTCATTTTTACGGATCAATTTGTGAACCACCTAGGGGGGGGGGGGGGGGGGGGGGGGGGGGGGGGGGGGGGGGGGGGGGGGGGGGGGGGGGGGGGGCTTGGGGGGTCTAGTTTCCAAAATGGGGTCACTTGTGGGGGTGCTCCAATGTTTAGGCACACAGAGGCTCTCCAAATGCGACATGGTGTCCGCTAACGATGAGCTAATTTTCCCTTCAAAAAGTCAAATGGCGCTCCTTCCCTTCGGGCCCTGCCGTGCGCCCAAACAGTGGTTTATGACCACATATGAGGTATCGGTGTACTCAGGAGACATTGCCCAACAAATTTTAGGATCCATTTTATCTTTTACCTTGTGAAAATAAAAAAATTGATGCTAAAAGAAAATTTTGTGAAAAAAAAGTACTTTTTCATTTTTACGGATCAATTTGTGAACCACCTAGGGGTTAAAAGTGCTCACTATGCATTAGATAAGTTCCATTGGGGGTCTAGTTTCCAAAATGGGGTCACTTGTGGGGGTGCTCCAATGTTTAGGCACACAGGGGCTCTCCAAATGCGACATGGTGTCCGCTAACGATTGGAGCTAATTTTCCCTTCAAAAAGTCAAATGGCGCTCCTTCCCTTCCGGGCCCTGCCGTGCGCCCAAACAGTGGTTTATGACCACATATGAGGTATTGGTGTACTCAGGAGACATTGCCCAACAAATTTTAGGATCCATTTTATCCTTTACCCTTGTGAAAATAAAAAAAATTGATGCTAAAAGAAAATTTTTGTGAAAAAAAGTACTTTTTCATTTTTACGGATCAATTTGTGAACCACCTAGGGGTTAAAAGTGCTCACTATGCATCTAGGTAAGTTCCTTGGGGGGTCTAGTTTCAAAATGGGGTCACTTGTGGGGGTGCTCCAATGTTTAGGCACACAGGGGCTCTCCAAATGCGACATGGTGTCCGCTAACGATTGGAGCTATTTTCCCTTCAAAAAGTCAAAAGGCGCTCCTTCCCTTCCGGGCCCTGCCGTGCGCCCCAAACAGTGGTTTATGACCACATATGAGGTGTCGGTGTACTCAGGAGACATTGCCCAACAAATTTTAGGATCCATTTTATCCTGTTACCCTTGTGAAAATAAAAAAATTGATGCTAAAAGAAAATTTTTGTGAAAAAAAAAGTACTTTTTCATTTTTACGGATCAATTTGTGAGCCACCTAGGGGGTAAAAATGCTCACTATGCATCTTGATAAGTTCCTTGGGGGGTCTAGTTTCCAAAATGGGGTCACTTGTGGGGGTGCTCCAATGTTTAGGCACACAGGGGCTCTCCAAATGCGACATGGTGTCCGCTAACGATTGGAGCTAATTTTCCCTTCAAAAAGTCAAATGGTGCTCCTTCCCTTCCGGGCCCTGCCGTGCGCCCAAACAGTGGTTTATGACCACATATGAGGTATTGGTGTACTCAGGAGACATTGCCCAACAAATTTTAGGATCCATTTTATCCTGTTACCCTTGTGAAAATAAAAAAATTGATGCTAAAAGAAAATTTTTGTGAAAAAAAAAGTACTTTTTCATTTTTACGGATCAATTTGTGAACCACCTAGGGGTTAAAAGTGCTCACTATGCATCTAGATAAGTTCCTTGGGGGGTCTAGTTTCCAAAATGGGGTCACTTGTGGGGGTGCTCCAATGTTTAGGCACACAGGGGCTCTCCAAATGCGACATGGTGTCCGCTAACGATTGGAGCTAATTTTCCCTTCAAAAAGTCAAATGGCGCTCCTTCCCTTCCGGGCCCTGCCGTGCGCCCCAAACAGTGGTTTATGACCACATATGAGGTATCGGTGTACTCAGGAGACATTGCCCAACAAATTTTAGGATCCATTTTATCCTGTTACCATTGTGAAAATAAAAAAATTGATGCTAAAAGAAAATTTTTGTGAAAAAAAAAGTACTTTTTCATTTTTACGGATCAATTTGTGAACCACCTAGGGGTTAAAAGTGCTCACTATCAGGGTGGATTTGATTTAAATCAAACTGATTTAAATCACGATTTAAATCACGATTTAAATCACTAGTCAGTAAGGCTTGATTTAAATCAGTGATTTAAATCAAAGTTTCTACCTAAACTAGTTCTTGCTACTTTAACATGCAAGTAGATGAAGATTTTTAGAATCACTTTTTATATTACTTTTTTCTCCCCAGTTTAATGGGTTAATCATTCATATTTGGACACCACTGTTCTGTTGTACTTAGGAAGGAGAAAAATAATCCTGACCTTAATAACAATTTAAATAGATTTATTCAACTGAAACAATAACAACATTACAGCATAAGTTATTTGCTTAAACAAACATCCATGTTTGTTAACTAATTTGGCTAAACAAAATATATATATATTTTAAGAAACTTAGACTGTCAGCCCAGCCGACACATGAAAAACTTAAATACTACTGTCCCTGCTGTCCTCTGTAGCTCACTCGTCGTCATCCTCATCATCATCTTCTTCTTTGTTCCTATTCATAATCTGGAAAAGAAAAACAAGCTTTCCTGCTTTATTGGGTCCCAACCGATTTCTCAATTTAGAATGAATGAGTCCAAAGGAAGAGGATATTCTTTCAATGCCTGCAGAAGAAGCTACTGCTGTTAAAAGTTAAATCATTACTTGAACAGTCTCTAAATCCAAGCGCTTAAGTGACTTCCACCAGTTTACTGGTGTGACCTTCCTTAAAATATCTTCAGCAAACATATATTTCTTGAATGGTTCCGCATTAGCTCTGAAGTTTATTATAGTTGGCATTAAAGATGGATGATTGCTGGATACCCATGTCATAGCTAACTTCTCTTCCTCAGCACTTGGGTTTTGACCCTGATATTGGATATTGACAATATTTGCCAAAAAATGAGCTGGAGTCAGTGCTTGTCCCATTCGTTTGTTTACTGCTTGTAATTTAATTCTGTCCATGTGTAGTTCTGTTTTTAAGTGTTCACTCAGTTCCTTCCAAATTTCAACAGCATCCACAATAAAACAGCTATTTTTCTGTATTTTGTTTAAAGCTTGAGAGATGGGTTTCAGGAAGCTCAGCATATGTTCAACATTTCTCTTAAGCCCAATGTTGAGGATTTTGGCCGTGACAGTGCCATCTATTTTATCTCGATTTTCTTCACAAAGTGTCATCAGAATAGGCCAGTTTTTGATATACTGCTCAAAACAGTCCACCACAGAGTTCCATCTAACATCTTGTGGGAGCGTTAGCTTGGTTCCACCCATCCTTTTCAGAGCTGCTGCAGCAAAATGATTATTACGGAAGTATTTAGCAATTTCAACAACATTAGCCTTTATTTCTGGAACACTTAAGTCTTTGGCTAAGAGGTGCAGCAAATGAGCACTGCAAGCATATGTTATTATTAGCTTTGTATTCCCTCCCTGCTCTTCTAAATTTCTTCTCATCTTGGATACGTTTGCAGCATTGTCAGTGACCAAACTGCGTACTAGACATTTGAATTTTTGTTCACATGTTGTTATAGCTTTTACTGCCACTTCTTGTAATTATTCTGCTGTGTGTGCATTTCCTGACGTATTAGTTGTTTGTGCAAGGAAGACTTTACCTTCTTCTGTTGTTATACAAGCACATACAATAGGATCATTGTGGACATTACTCCACCCATCAATACTTAGGTAAACAATTTTACCCTCCAGAGCTGTTGCACATTGCTCCATTTCTCTGTCATACACTTGATCCAGCAGTTTCCCTTCAACATCAGCTCTGCTGGGTGGACTGTATCCTGGTCTCAGTGACTGAACCATATTAATGAAATGTGGGTTCTCAGTCAGACAGAAAGAAGAGTTCGTTGCATAAATAAACTGGGCAATTTTTTCATCAATCAACTCTTTTTCTAATCTGCTAGTTCTTATCACAAACCTATCTATGGTGGTTCCAGGAGGTAAAGGTTTTTTCTTCCTTTTGGGTGATGGTGATATGTGGCTGTGGGTGTCTGATGATGATGCTGCTGCTAATGAAGCACTATCCTGGATGGATAACTCTGAAACTGTAGAACAGGATGATGGTGATCTTGGAGGTGGATAGTTTCCAGAATCCATGAATTTCCCTAAACAAAAAAAGTCAATGCTGTTATTTTATTGTTTATACAATTTCTGCTTATTGTACACAACACAGCACTGCCCCAAAAGGAATATTTGTTTTTCTTCATAACTGTACCAAATGACAGTAACATGCAGTAATAATAAGAAATATAATTTTTTCTCACACATGACAGTTCAGTCTTTAGAAATAGGATTCAATAAAAATGTTTACCAACCTGAAGATCCTGCCTGTTCAGAAGTGTTTCTTTGGTCATCTTCATCACCGCACTTCTCATGATGTTGCCTCATTCGCGCCACCAGGCCTTGCATCTCTTTGTTGCATCGTTTGCATTTTGCACGCATGCCTGCATTACCGATAGGCGAAGGAGCTTCATTAAAATATTCCCAAACTGGGTCTCTTTTACGGCCTGCTGCCATTATAAGGAAAGAATGTAATAAACCTCAGATCGTACACACAAACAGATCCAGACTTGTCTGTCTGTGGCTATGCTGCAGTATTGTGCTCAAAGTTTCACTTTCATTTTCTTGTCTGCTTGCCCTTCCTCCTCCTCACACTTAGATTCACATTCTTCTTGTGTTGTGCAGATCTATTCCACTCCAAACAATCAGAAACATAATGTCTAACTTCTTGGACTTGGCACTGAAGGGGTTGATTCTGTATTCATATAGGTTTGTAGAACAATAGGATTAAGGTCTTTTTCTCAACTCTGTTCATGTTGTAACATTTTTGCCGTGAAGAAGAGGCTGGGACCTCTGCGGAGTCAAATTCAGTTTTGAGAACTGCGTAAGTAAAGCGAGCGTCTGTGATAATATAGGAGAGAAACTGCCCACTAATCCTACAGAAACCTCTGGAAGAGCATGGCATTGTGAATGTTACACATATACAGCCTTTATACTACTGAGTTAAACAACTCAGCTTTATCTCATGATGGAAGAACCTTTGGATGGTAAAATATTTTCCTCAAAAAGCAGTTTATTGAAAAAAATCCGATTTAAATCAAAAAAATCCGATTTAAATCAAAAAAATCCGATTTTTTTGATTTTTTTAAAAAAATCATTGATTTTTATCCACCCTGCTCACTATGCATTTAGATAAGTTCGATTGGGGGTCTAGTTTCCAAAATGGGGTCACTTGTGGGGGTGCTCCAATATTTAGGCACACAGGGGCTCTCCAAATGCGACATGGTGTCCGCTAACGATTGGAGCTAATTTTCCCTTCAAAAAGTCAAATGGCGCTCTTCCCTTCCGGGCCCTGCCGTGCGCCCAAACAGTGGTTTATGACCACATATGAGGTATTGGTGTACTCAGGAGACATTGCCCAACAAATTTTAGGATCCATTTTATCCTGTTACCCTTGTGAAAATAAAAAAAATTGATGCTAAAAGAAAATTTTTGTGAAAAAAAAGTACTTTTTCATTTTTACGGATCAATTTGTGAACCACCTAGGGGTTAAAAATGCTCACTATGCATCTAGATAAGTTCCTTGGGGGGTCTAGTTTCCAAAATGGGGTCACTTGTGGGGGTGCTCCAATGTTTAGGCACACAGGGCTCTCCAAATGCGACATGGTGTCCGCTAACGATTGGAGCTAATTTTCCCTTCAAAAAGTCAAATGGCGCTCCATCCCTTCCGGGCCCTGCCGTGCGCCCAAACAGTGGTTTATGACCACAAATGAGGTATCGGTGTACTCAGGAGACATTGCCCAACAAATTTTAGGATCCATTTTATCCTGTTGGCCATGTGAAAATGAATAAATTGTTGCTAAAATAAAATTTTTGTTGGAAAAATTATAATGTCCATTTTTTCCTTCCACTTTGCTTTAGTTCCGGTGAAGCACCTGAATGGTTAATAATCTTCTTGAATGTGGTTTTGAGTACCTTGAGGGGTGCAGTTTTTAGAAAGGTGTCACTTTTGGGTATTTTCTTTCATATAGACCCCTCAAAGTGACTTCAAATGGGAGGTGGTCCCTAAAAAAAATGGCTTTGTAAATTTTGCTGTAAAAATGAGAAATCGCTGGTCAACTTTTAACCCTTATAACTTCCTAAGAAAAAAAAATTTTGTTTCCAAAATTGTGCTGATGTAAAGTAGACATGTGGGAAATGTTATTTATTTACTATTTTGTGTCACATTACTCTCTGGTTTAACAGAATAAAAATTCAAAATTTGAAAATTGCGATATTTTCAAAATTTTTGCCAAATTTCCTTTTTTTTCACAAATAAACGCAAAAATTATCGACCTAAATTTACCACTAACATGAAGCCCAATATGTCACGAAAAAATAATCTCAGAATCGTTGGATCCGTTGAAGCGTTCCTGAGTTATTACCTCATAAAGGGACACTGGTCAGAATTGATAAAAATGGTAAGGTCTTTAAGGTCAAAATAGGCCGGGTCATGAAGGGGTTAAAGAGTTCTGTCATTTGTATGGATGCAAGAAGATAAGAACCACACCGTACCACCCCAAACAAATGGTCTCTGTGAAAAGATGAATCACATAGTCATTGATCTGCTGAAGACGGTACCACTTGAGGAAAGGAATCGGTGGCCAGACCTACTACCTGACCTGGTAGATCTGTACAATCACATACCTGTGAGTTCCACCAATTGCACCCCAGCCTACCTCATGCGGGCAAGACCAGGAAAGCTGCCCATGGATTTGGAACTTGGTGTTGTAGAACCAGAAGCTGATGTTACTACTGAAGATTGGGACACAAACCGACAGGAACAGTACAGGAGAGTACAAGCCTGCGTGGAAGATAGTCTCAGTAAAGTAAGGGAAAAACAAGAGGAAAACTACAACAAAAGTGCGCCAGCTGAACCTTTTGTACCTGGAGAAATTGTGCTGAAAAGAAAAAGAAGAATGCACAAATTAGATGATCAATGGGAAAAAGAGCCATATGTCATGCAAAATTCAAAGTTTGACAACAGGAAAACGTGTACCATTAGCAAAGATGGAGGACAGACGACCACAACTGTATCAAGAGACCACCTAAAACTATGTCCAGATATGTTAAAGCTTCACGAAGAAGAACTTGTTATAGACAAAGAGAAACCAGGTGAAGTCATACACACGGACTTAGGAGATTTTCCTGCAGATTGGCCTTGTATCGGGACGCTGTGATCATTCCAGTACTTCAATTTTACCAACCGCAAGAAGCACTCCAACGTCAAGTTGAGCCAGTTGTCGCAGAAGGATGCTCAAGAGGAACTGCTTCTGAAGCGTCTCAAGAAGTAGAGTCTCGAGAAGCGGAGTCTCAAAACGTGGAACTTCCAGATGTTGGGTCTCAGGAAGAAGAATCCCCTAGCGCGACAGAACCGCATCGCTCAGCCGCAAGTATGCTTGCCAGATCCCTAGAGAGGTTAAGGCAGTATTACAGTTTACCGGCACGTAGGACAGATAGGTCAAATGCTACCATGCCTGACGCAACACCACGTAGGTCAGTAGGTCAGACAAAAGGAAAGTTACCTGTTAGGTACCAAGAGTAGGCCTAGCAAATGTAAACCAGTAAACAAGAGTCCAAGTGTATAAATGTATAAATGTATATAAGAATCGTGTAAATACATGTATATATGTTACCTCTAGCAACTGTTGAAGATTATTGCCTCCTGTAAAGGAAGAATTCGTTGATATTTCATGTTAATGTTTTGTTAATTATTTCTTTCAGCCCGGGAGTGCTGATGTTAACTAGGGGGGGATGTGTAGCCCAGCTGTGCCTGGAGTCACATTTCCCCAGGGGGATGCACCGAAGGTAACACCCATGGAGATCTAATATGCACACAACACACCTGCACTATTCCCTAGATCCACCAGAGGGAGCCCTTTTGCAGTATATATAGGGTAGTGAAGGCACAGCAGTTACCTCAGATGAGATTAGCCTGAGAGAACACCACAGAACACCTCAGACGAGAGGAGAGCAGATTACCTCAGAGAGACAGAGTGTTCTGTCTAGTCTAGCTGAGAGCTGAGAGAACCTGAAGACTACAGCTTGGGCTTAGTTCACTGTGTGGAGGCCAGTAACAGTGGAGAAGGATAGCCACTTCAGCCTGGTCAGAACTGAGTCAACTGAGTGTAGTTTCAGTGAGCAAGCGTGCCGACGCTTTGAGAGCGGTGAAGAGAAAGGAGAATCAGCCATCTACTGCTAGTGTGCTTATGTTAAGGGTCGGAGTAGGACGAAAGGCGAGTAGAAGATAATACGAGAGTAACAGAGGTTGAAACAGCATTGATAGCTTACCTCTATTCTGCACCACCGGACACCGGGTCCGAGCTTGCTAGCATCTACACGACTAGTAGGAGATACCGGGGACCCTGCGGGACTTCAAGTTGTAGGGGCCCCCAAGTGCTGATACGTAACCGGGGTGAGGAAGACGGAGTCTAGCAGGACCCTGCATACAGAGACACTGTTTTATCCTAGAGAAGGCCTCACTACAAAGTCAGCCGGGCGTAAAATTGAAGACAGAGTTAGACTTCGTTTCATACAGGTCAGAAACTCACACATACAGGAGTAAGGAGACCCTACACCTACTCAGTGGGAATAACTGGACGTGCATCCTCCACCCTGCCAGCTTCCCGGGACGTGCCTGCAACTACCATCAGTAAAGGTACAGAAAGAGACTTTCATGTGTGTGTCTGCCTTATTGCTCCTGCGGCTGAATTCCCCTTCTCCGTCCTGCACCCCAACACCGCCATCCACCCTGAGGGACCCAGTCTTGCCTGTGGAAGACTTAACACCTTGCTGCCCAGTAACAACCCCTCAGCGGATCTACCCTGCAGCGCTGGTCACCCTGACCAGGTACCACAGGTGGCGTCACGAACAAACTGTAAATACTTTAATCCCCTGTAAATATCCCACATTTGAGGTGAGCCCCAGGGCACGGACCGAGCTGTGCTACCCGTGACATTCCCCATTGAAGTGAACGGGCTCGGTGCCGAGTACCCCAAGACCCTGGCGGGCGACTCATCTTAAGGATGGATGGATTGACGGTTATGAAGGATGGATGAAGAAGCAGATGATGGATGGAAGGATATGATGGATGGATGGATATGATGGATAGACGGATATGATGGATGGATATGATGGATGGGTGGATATGATGGATGAATGGAAGGATAAGATGGATGGATGAAAGGATATGATGGATGGATGGAAGGATATGATGGATGGATGGAAGGATATCATGGATGGATGGATGGAAGGATATGATGGATGGATGGACCGATATGGTGGATGGATGGATATGATGGATGGATATGAAGGTTGGGTGGATGGATATGAAGGATGGGTGGACGGATGGATGGACTAATATGAAGGATGGGTGGATGGATGGATATGAAGGATGGGTGGACGGATGGATGGATATGAAGGATAGGTGGACGGATGGATATGAAGGATAGGTGGACGGATAGATATGAAGGATGGGTGGACAGATGGATGGATGGATATGAAAGATGAATGGATGGATCGATGGATGGATGGATGGACTGATATGATGGATTGGATGGACATGAAGGATGGATGGACGGATGCATCGATGGATATGATGGATGGATGGACTGATATGATAGATGGATGGATATGAAGGATGGATGGACGAGTGCATGGATGGATATGATGGATGGATGGACTGATATGATAGATGGATGGATATGAAGGATGGATGGACGGATGCATCGATGGATATGATGGATGGATGGACTGATATGATAGATGGATGGATATGAAGGATGGATGGATGGACGAGTGCATGGATGGATATGATGGATCGACTGATATTATGGATGGATAGATATGAAGGATGGGTGGATGGATGGATGATATGAAGGATGGGTGGATGGATGGATAGATATGATGGATGGATATGATGGATGGATGGACTGATATGATGGATAGATGATGGATATAATGGAAGGATGGATGGACGGATATGATGAATTGACGGATATGACAGATTGATGGATGGAAGGACGAATATGATGGATGGACGGATATCATGGATGGATGGACAGATTTGATGGATGGACGGATATCATGGATGGAAGGATATGATGGATGGATGGAAGGATATGATGGATGGATATGTAAGATGGGTGGACGGATGAATCGATATGAAGTATGGGTGGTCGGATGGATGGACTGATATGAAGGATGGGTGGATAGATATGAAGGATGGGTAGATGGATATGAAGGATGGGTGGACGATGGATGATATGAAGGATGGATGGATAGATGGACGGTTATGAAGGGTGAATGGAGGAGATGATGGAAGGATATGATGAATGGATGGAACGATATGATGGATGGATGGATGGAAGGATATGATGGATGGATATGATGAATGATGGATGGATATGATGGATGGATGGATAGGATGGATGTATGGATGGGTGGATATGATGAATGGATGGAAGGATATGATGGATGGATGGAAGGATATGATGGATGGATATGATGGATGGATGGAAGGATGGATATGATGAATGGAAGGACGGATATGATAGATGGATGGAACGACTAATATGATGGATGGATATGATGGATGGACGGATATGGTGGGTGGACGCAGGGCCGGCTCCAGGTTTTTGTGGGCCCCAGGCGAAAGAGCCTTAGTGGGCCCCTTTAACACAGACCATGATTCATGATGCACAGATACAGCGGAGAAATATATATATATATATATATAGATAGTACAAGGCCAAAGATTTCACTTCTTCCATTACATGAGTGATATCTATTGTAAATTTTACAGTAGCTCAGAAACCAGCGAATCCTCGCAGCGCACAGTGCAGACCAGACAGTATAGTCCTCCATACAGTATTATGGGCTCCACATAGTCCTCCGTACAGTATTATGGGCTTCACATAGTCCTCCATACAGTATCATGGGCGCCACATAGTCCTCCATACAGTATTATGGGCTCCACATAGTCCTCCGTACAGTATTATGGGCTCCACATAGTCCTCCATACAGTATTATGGGCATCACATAGTCCTCCATACAGAATACTAGTCTGGTCCCCATATAATGCTCCATACAGAATACTGGTCCCCATATAATGCTCCATACAGAATACTGGTCCCCATATAATGCTCCATACAGAATACTGGCCCCCATAAATTGTTCCAAACAGAATACTGGTTCCCATATAATGCTCCATAGAGAATACTGGTCCCCATATAATGCTTCATACAGAATACTGGTCCCCATATAATGCTCCATACAGAATACTGGTCCCCATATAATGCTCCATACAGAATACTGGCCCCCATAAATTGCTCCATACAGAATACTGGTCCCAATATAATGCTCCATACAGAATACTGGTCCCAATATAATGCTCCATACAGAATACTGGTCCCAATATAATGCTCCATACAGAATACTGGTCCCAATATAATGCTCCATACAGAATACTGGTCCCAATATAATGCTCCATACAGAATACTGGCCCTCATATCATGCTCCATACAGAATACTGGCCCTCATATCATGCTCCATACAGAATACTGGCCCTCATATAATGCTCCATACAGAATACTGGCCCCCATATAATGCTCTATACAGAATACTGGACCCCATATAATGCTCCATACAGAAAACTGGACCCCATATAATGCTCCATACAGAAAACTGGTCCTCATATAATGCACCAGTCAGGCTGTGCCCCCCATATAATGCCCCATGCAGGATGACAGGATGTCCTCCCTATACAATGCCCCATGGAGGATGTCACTCCCCTCTTTATAGTGCCCCATGCAGGATGTCTCTCCCCCCCCCCCATATAACGCCCCACGCCTCCATACATTAAAAAAAAATAAAAAATACTCACCTCACTGCTCACCTGCTGCTACCGCTGCTCTGCTCTGGACTCCAGCGTCGCCGCCCGGCGTCTTCCCACTCTGCACTGTGACTGCTCAGCAGAGGGCGCGGTGACGTCACCGCGCCCTCTGACCTGAGACGTCACAGTCAGGAGACGCGGAAAACACAGGACCTTCAGCGGAGGCACGGGGAGAAGTAAGTATTGTGCCGGGGCCCTGAGCAAGCTCTTCTCCGCACCGGGGTGCCCGACGGCGAGTGGGCCCGCCGCCTGCTCAGGGCCCCGGCCCTTGCCCGGGTACGCCATGTGCTGACGCCGGCCCTGGATGGACGGATATGATGGATGGATATAATGGATGGATATGACGGATGGACGGATATGATGGATTGAAGTACGGATATGTTGGATGGAAGGATGGATATGATGGATGGAAGGATGGATATGATGAATGGAAGGACGGATCTCATGAATGGAAGGACGAATATGATAGATGGATGGACGAATATGATAGATGGATGGACGGATATGATGGATGGATGGACGGATATGATAGATGGATATGATGGATGGATGGAAGGACGAATATGATGGATGGAAGGATATGATGGATGGATGGATATGATAACTGGATGGATATGATGAATAAATGGATATGATGGATAGATGGACGGATATGATGGATGGATGGATATGATGGATGGATATGATAGATGTATGGACAGATATGACAGATGTATGGACAGATATAATGGATGGAAGGATATCATAGATGGATGGAAGGATATGATGGATGGATGGAAGGATATGATGGATGGAAGGATGGATATGATGGATGGATGGACGGATATGATGGACAGATATGATGGATGTACGGATATGATAGATGGATGGACAGATATGATAGATGTATGGACAGATATAATAGATGGAAGGATATCATAGATGGATGGAAGGAATGATGGATGATGGATGGATGGATGGATGGATGGATGGATGGATGGATGATGGAAGGATATGATGGATGGAAGGATATGATGGATGGATAGAAGGATATGATGGATGAATATGATGTAAGGATGGATATGATGGATGGATGGACGGATATGATGGACAGATATGATGGATGGATGGATATGATGGATGGAGAGATGGATGGATGGACGGATATGACGGGTGGAGAGATGGATCGATGGATGGCTGGGTAGATAATAATGCTATGTGATATGTTTTGGTCCTGAATCCTCTGAGCTCTTGTTTCTCAGTCTTGGTGTAGATTATTGGGGGGTCGCTCGCTGACCTCCTCTGGGTTATGGGGTTTTGAATATTACCAGCCTTTCCCGGCATTACATGTGTCGTGCGACTGGAGAAGGCAATCACAGCTCCATTATCTATGTGCTGTTATCAGGCGGCAGCCGCTGTGGTTCATACTTCCGCTCCGGCTGAGCCGCCACCTCGCTGTCGCTGACTGTTTCGTGCCTGGGAATAAATTCACTGATGAGAATGAAAAGTCCAAAATGTCTATGAGAAGAACAGGAGTATAAAAAATGTGTCCTGTCATCAGAGCTCTGCCTGATCCTGCACAGCACAGAAACTTCTATGTGGAGAAAGAACAAGGAGCAGAGACAGGGAAACCACCACCATGCCTGCAGCTTCTTCCTATGTCTACATATCCTGGTGAAATGAGTAACTTGGATCCTATTTTTTGCTCATTTTGAGTCCAGTGGGCAGTCCTACTCAGTGATGGACCGCCCACTGTACTCCTACAAACAGAATAAGCATATATTAACCCCTTAACGACTGCCGCTACGCCTTTTAACGGCGGTAGTTAAGGGTACTTAAACCACAGAAATTGACAGTGGTTAGAATTGTAAAAATTGGCCCGGTCATTAAGCTGCAAATTGGCTCTGTCACTAAAGGGTTAAGATGAATCTTCTGCCATGGATCTAATTCCCCACTCTTCCTGCTTGTATCTGCTCTTCACAGTGATTTCAACTTATCTCTTCCTTTTATTACATCTCTATGTATGATCATGCAGACGGTGAAGAGTTAACAGGGATCTGCCGCTGCAGCCCTACTCGTGACCTTTCCATAAAATATGTAGTGAGCGTGGAATAGATGGACTGATGAGGTTTCATAGGAGTCAAGATGATGGATCGAATCCACCAAGAAATCTCGAGCCTTAAACCAACTGAAGAGCGGCCGCTGCCTTCCAGCCGGGGTTATGGATACCGCTATTCTCCAGCCTCCGTGCTGCCGGCGGCGCGTACAGAGCGCTCAGTGTCCACAAACAACTGGCGGCGCGTACAGAGCGCTCAGTGTTTGCAAACAACCGACGGCGCGTACAGAGCGCTCAGTGTCCGCAAACAACCGGCGGCGCGTACAGAGCACTCAGTGTCCTCAAACAACCGACGGCGCGTACAGAGCACTCAGTGTCCGCAAACAACCGGTGGCGCGTACAGAGCGCTCAGTGTCCGCAAACAACCGGTGGCGTGTACAGAGCGCTCAGTGTTTGCAAACAACCGACGGCGCGTACAGAGCGCTCAGTGTCCGCAAACAACCGGCGGCGCGTACAGAGCACTCAGTGTCCTCAAACAACCGACGGCGCGTACAGAGCACTCAGTGTCCGCAAACAACCGGTGGCGCGTACAGAGCGCTCAGTGTCCGCAAACAACCGGCGGCGCGTATAGAGCGCTCAGTGTCCGCAAACAACCGGCGGCGCGTACAGAGCACTCAGTGTCCTCAAACAACCGGCGGCGCGTACAGAGCACTCAGTGTCCGCAAACAACCGGTGGCGCGTACAGAGAACTCAGTGTCCTCAAACAACCGACGGCGCGTACAGAGCACTCAGTGTCCACAAACAACTGGCGGCGCGTACAGAGCGCTCAGTGTTTGCAAACAACCGACGGCGCGTACAGAGCGCTCAGTGTCCGCAAACAACCGGCGGCGCGTACAGAGCACTCAGTGTCCTCAAACAACCGACGGCGCGTACAGAGCACTCAGTGTCCGCAAACAACCGGTGGCGCGTACAGAGCGCTCAGTGTCCGCAAACAACCGGTGGCGTGTACAGAGCGCTCAGTGTTTGCAAACAACCGACGGCGCGTACAGAGCGCTCAGTGTCCGCAAACAACCGGCGGCGCGTACAGAGCACTCAGTGTCCTCAAACAACCGACGGCGCGTACAGAGCACTCAGTGTCCGCAAACAACCGGTGGCGCGTACAGAGCGCTCAGTGTCCGCAAACAACCGGCGGCGCGTATAGAGCGCTCAGTGTCCGCAAACAACCGGCGGCGCGTACAGAGCACTCAGTGTCCTCAAACAACCGGCGGCGCGTACAGAGCACTCAGTGTCCGCAAACAACCGGTGGCGCGTACAGAGCGCTCAGTGTCCTCAAACAACCGACGGCGCGTACAGAGCACTCAGTGTCCGCAAACAACCGGCGGCGCGTACAGAGCGCTCAGTGTCCGCAAACAACCGGCGGCGCGTACAGAGCACTCAGTGTCCTCAAACAACCGGCGGCGCGTACAGAGCACTCAGTGTCCGCAAACAACCGGCGGCGCGTACAGAGCACTCAGTGTCCTCAAACAACCGTCGGCGCGTACAGAGCACTCAGTGTCCGCAAACAACCGGTGGCGCGTACAGAGCGCTCAGTGTCCGCAAACAACCGGCGGCGCATACAGAGCGCTCAGTGTTGTGAATGGGCTTGAGATGAGTTCTGAGCAGAGGCTCCTCTGGTGGTTACAAGCGGTACTGGTCTGTCCAGTGAAGATTGTGGGGATTGGGAATCAGGTGTTAACTGACTGGTCTTATATAAGGGAGTCGCCTTCCCATCAGGGTTGCCGGTGATCAATTGTTCTGGTCTCATTCCTTGATTCCAGTTTCCCTTGTAGCCTGCTGTGTTGTGTCTGCATCTCCTGCTAACAGATAAGACATTTTCTTCTTTTTGTTTTTGTGCTTGATTTTTGCATTTTGTCCTGCACTTCTGTGGGGGCCTTCAGGGTCCCCTCCGGGGGCTTTGCCCTCTCAGTTTAGTTCAGCCACTGATGTTTGTACTTTTGCTTTTTCCAGTTTTTTCAGTGGCTGCTGTTTTGATTTTGTTACACCAGAGAACTAATTTAGGTGGTAGAGGTCGTGTGATCTCAGGTGTTTTTGAAATTAGTAGAGTTGGTGCTTTTCAGGGTTTTCTAGGATTGCAGTAAGTACCCTTCCTATCCTTTTACGATACGATATACGATACGATACACTTTATTGATCCCGGGGGGAAATTACAGTATTACAGCAGCAATACAAACAGCAGTACATAAAATATTACATAAAATAGGACACAAAATACATAAAATAGGACACAAATCTTGCACAGGTGTACCAACATTACATAATAAATAAAAGTGTGTAGTTCAGGTATATATAAGATAATGTTAATTGACATTAGTACACCAGCCATCAGTCATTATTTTCTACCACCCTTAGGAAATTATTATACATCCCCATAGCAGTAGGTACAAACGATTTCCTGAATTTCTCCTTCTTGCACCTTAGTAGGATTAGACGGCTGCTGAATGTGCTCTTCTGATTCAAGAACAGCTCGTATAGTGGGTGTGTATTATTGTTCATTATTGCCCTACACTTATTCTGAATTCTATCCTCCAATACCTCCTCAAAAGAGTCAAGATGGAGGCCAACAGCTGCGCTTGCCTTCTTGATAAGTTTGTTGAGTTTATTAGCGTCAGCTACTCGCACACTACTGCCCCAGCAAATGATAGCAAAAAAGATGGCGCTTGCTACAACGGACTGGTAGAACATCTCCAGCATTTTACTGCACACATTGAATGACCTGAGCTTCCGCAGAAAGTACAGTCTGCTCATTCCCTTCTTGTAAACCTTTTCTGTATGACACCTCCAATCGAGTTTACTGTCAAGGTGAACCCCCAAATATTTGTAGCTCTCAACAATCTCAACCTCCTGGCCAGCAATGGTGATTGGTATGTAATCTTCCTTTTTCCTTCTATAACTCACCACCATCTCCTTGGTTTTCTTTACATTTAGTTCTAGACAGTTAGTCTGACACCAATCCACAAAGTCAGAAACCACCCTTCTATATTCCTCCTCCCCCGACCCCCACAATGCCCCCTGCAATCACGGAGTCATCTGAGAATTTTTGGAGGTGACAAAAATCAGATTTATACTGAAAGTCAGCTGTATACAATGAGAAGAGGAAGGGTGACAGCACTGTACCCTGAGGGGCTCCCACACTGCTCCGTACACTGCCAGATACCACCTCCCCCATCCTTACAAACTGCGGCCTGTCTGTCAGGTAGTCACTTATCCAGTTCACCATCCCCTCATCTACCGCCATAGCAGTCAACTTATTACGTAGTAAGAGCGGCTGTAGGGTATTGAAAGCACTAGAGAAGTCAAAGAACATAGCGCGCACTGCAGTTCCATCATTGTCCAAGAACGAATGCATTGTATGTAGCAGAGACGCTACAGCATCATCCACCCCCAATCTCTGCTGGTACGCAAACTGCAGGGGGTCAGTGTAGGCCCTCACCCTCGGGCACAAGTAGGCGAGTATTATTCTCTCCAAGGACTTCATAGCATGCGATGTTAAGGCCACTGGACGATAGTCTTGTAGGGAAGTTGGAAAAGTGGTCTTAGGAACCGGCACCAGGCAGGTGGTCTTCCACAGTTCTGGTACCCCCTGTGATAGAAGGCTCCAGTTAAACAGGTGCTGGAAGACAGTACACAGTTGGTTGGCACATGCTCTGAGGACACGTGGGCTGAGGCCATCAGGCCCAGCTGCTTTGCCAATAACAAGACTGCTAAACTGTCTTCTCACGTCGCTTTGGGAGACAGTTAAGGCAGGCAGCTTATCCCCCAATGTCAATGCTGCAGATCTTTTCCCAGATCCATCCCCCATTTCTGATGACGCTGTGCTTGTGCTGGTGAATCTGTTGAAAAACTCATTCATTTCATTAGCCCAGGGCAGATCCACTTCCCCATGCTCTGACTTTGCCTTAAACCCAGTTAGCTGTTTCATGCCCGACCACACCTCCATGGAATTGTTGTGTGACAGTTTATTTTCTAATTTAATTCGGAACGCCTCACGGGCATTCTTAATTTTCCCCTTTAAGTCCCTTTGTATCAATTTCAGTTTCTTAGTATCCTTCATTTTAAATGCCAGTTTTTTCTTGTTTAGTAAGTGTTTCAATTCTTTTGTAATCCAAGGCTTGTTATTTGCATAACATCGAATCTTTTTAGCTGGTACAACAGTGTCAGTACAAAAATTTATATAATCCGTTACTCGCCCTACAATATCATTTACATTATCATGCTCTCCCCTGTCGCAAATCACCTCCCAGTCTGTGAGGTCAAAACAGTGTCGTAGAGCCTCTTCTGCCTCTGGATTCCACTTCCTAATTAATTTTATTGTGACTGGCTGTTTACTGACAACAGTTTGGTATGATGGAGACAATAGTATGAGGTTGTGGTCTGATTTTCCCAGGGGGGGCAGTGCAGATGATGAATAGGCATCTTTAACATTCGCATAGAGGAGATCGAGTATACTGCTGCCTCTTGTGGCACATTTTACATATTGATAGAACTTTGCAAGAGTCTTTGAGATCATGGCTCTGTTAAAGTCCCAGAGATTACAGTTAACGAGTTTGGGTGCTTTGTCTGAATGCGGTCTAACACCCCTGACAATACTTCCCCAGCCGCCTCTTGATTTGCGGATGGAGGGATATACAGGACTACTGTAATGCAAATGGAAAATTCTCTAGGTAAATAGTAGGGCCTGAGGCCAACTGCTAAGAGTTCAATGTTTTGAGTGCAGTGAATTTCTTTAACAGTAATATGACACTGATTGCACCATCTGTTATTAATGTATAATATCACTCCACCACCCTTCTTCTTACCAGACTTAGCTTTGTCTCTATCAGCCCGGACCATGTGAAACCCTGGAATCAAAACACTTGAGTCCGGAACATCCCCATGTAACCAGGTTTCTGTGAAGCACATGAGACTGCATTCCTTGTACTCCAAGTGGGTTTTACACAGAGCTAGAAGTTCATCAGTTCATTTTCTATTTAGTTAGTCAGGGTACTGCAATCTCATAGATTCCAACTGCTCTGGTGTATTGCCTTTTTTACCTGCACTCCTCAGCTACCGAAACATAACAGTATCACCGGCCTAAAATTTAAAATTGTATTGTACTCACAGAAGAGAAAAAAAAAAATAAAAATTGTGGTGAAAGAAAAAAAAAAAAACGGTTGTCAGAGTTGTCAGAGATATTTTTCTGTTTGTTGCATTTTTTTTTCCCTCTGTATCTCTGGGTGCTGGGGAGGATTTTTTCTCTCAATGGAGTTTGCACAGTTGTCTGGCCGTGTGGATCAGCTTGCCACTGAGGTTCAGAGTATTGCTACCTATCTTGCTAGGTTGCCTGTTGTGGAACTAGGATTCCCATGCCAGATTTGTTTTTAGGGGATCGAGCTAAGTTTCAGAATTTCAAAAATAATTGTAAATTGTTTTTTGCCTTAAAATCTAAGTCCTCAGGGAACGCAGCGCAGCAGGTTCAAATTGTCATCTCTCTCCTGCGCGGCGATCCTCAGGATTGGGCTTTTTCCCTGACACCTGGGGATCCTGTTTTGAGTGATGTTGATGCATTTTTTCAGGCTTTGGGGTTATTGTACGATGAGCCTAATGTCACTGATCAAGCTGAAAAAGCCTTGTTGGCATTAAATCAGGGGCTTGATGACGCTGAGTTATACTGTCAGAGATTCCGTAGGTGGGCAGTCCTGACCAAGTGGAATGACGACGCTTTGGCAGCCCTTTTTCGGAAGGGTCTGTCAGATAATGTAAAGGATGTTATGGTGGGATTCCCTGTCCCCTCTGGGCTCAATGATTCTATGTCATTAGCAATTCAAATTGACAGACGTTTGCGTGAGCGGAGAAGTATGCGTGGAATAGTGTTGCCTTGTGAACCTGCTTCTGAATCCATGCAGTGTGATAGAGTGGTGTCTGGGGCACAGCGTCATGAGTTTCGAAAGCGCAATGGGTTATGTTTCTACTGTGGTGATGCCTCTCATGCTATTTCAGTCTGCCCTAGGCGGGGAAGACGTTTTGCACGCTCAGTTTTCTTGGGTAGTGTTCAGACTAAGTTTTTATTAACTGTCACTCTGATATGCTCTCTGTCCTCATTTTCTGCTCAGGCTTTCATTGATTCTGGAGCAGCTATTAACCTGATGGATTATGATTTTGCTAAACGTTGTGGGTTTCCCTTGATACCCCTACAGAAGTCTATTCCCCTACTGGGGATCGATTCTACCCCTTTGGCTGAGAATAAACCTCAGTTCTCTACTCAGGTGATAATGAGGGTGGAACCTGATCATCAGGAGTGCTGCAAATTTTTGGTTCTGTATAATCTGCATGATATTATCGTACTGGGTTTCCCTTGGTTACAGTCTCATAATCCTGTTTTGGATTGGAAATCTGTGTCTGTAACCAGTTGGGGCTGCCAATGTGTTAATACCAACACTCCTGTTTTTTCTGCCTCCCCCCAGGCTCAGGATGTTCCTGACTTTTTAATTGATTTTTCTGATGTGATTAGCGAAAGTAAATCTGCATCCTTGCCTCCCCATAGGAGCTATGACTGCGCTATTGAATTAGTGCCTGGTAGTAAATTCCCTAAAGGTCGCCTTTTTAACTTGTCTGTACCTGAACATGACGCTATGCGGTCTTATATCAAGGAGTCATTGGAGAAGGGTCATATCAGACCATCCTCTTCACCCTTAGGTGCCGGTTTTTTCTTTGTGGCCAAAAAGGATGGTTCATTAAGGCCGTGTATTGATTATCGTCTTTTGAACAATATTACTGTGAAATATCAATACCCGTTACCCTTGATTTCTGACCTGTTTTCCAGGGTGAAAAATGCTACTTGGTTTACCAAGCTTGACCTCAGGGGGGCATATAACCTTATTCGCATTAAGCACGGGGATGAATGGAAGACGGCATTCAATACCCCTGAGGGGCATTTTGAGTACCTTGTGATGCCCTTTGGGCTCACTAATGCTCCTTCTGTCTTCCAGTCCTTCATGAATGACATTTTCAGGGATTTTGTGGATAAATTTCTGATTGTTTATTTGGATGATATCTTGATTTTTTCTAATGACTGGGGCTCTCATGTGAAACATGTTCGAACTGTGTTCCAGATTTTGAGAGAGAATGCTCTGTATGTGAAGGGATCAAAGTGTCTTTTTGGCGTACAGAGGATCTCATTTCTGGGATTCATTTTGTCCCCATCTGTTATTGAAATGGACCCGGTCAAGGTTCAGGCCATCTGTGATTGGGTCCAACCTACTTCATTAAAGGCTCTTCAAAGATTTTTGGGTTTTGCCAATTTTTATCGTAAATTTATTGGTAATTTCTCGGTTATTGTTAAACCATTAACTGATTTGACCAAGAAGGGTTCTGATGTGGTGAATTGGCCTCCTGAGGCAGTCTCTGCATTTCAGGAACTTAAGCAAAGATTCACTTCTGCTCCTGTTCTACGGCAGCCTGATGTTTCTCTGCCATTTCAGGTGGAGGTTGATGCCTCTGAAATTGGGGCAGGTGCCGTTTTGTCCCAAAAAGATCCAGAGACCTCTAAAAGTAACCCTTGTGCCTTTTTCTCTCGAAAATTTTCTCCTACTGAACGTAATTATGACGTGGGTAATCGGGAGTTATTGGCCATGAAGTGGGCTTTTGAAGAGTGGAGACATTGGCTGGAGGGAGCCAAACATCAGGTGGTGGTCCTTACTGACCATAAGAATCTGGTTTATCTGGAATCTGCCAAGCGACTCAATCCTAGACAGGCCAGGTGGGCCTTGTTTTTCACACGTTTTAATTTTGTGGTTTCCTTTCTTCCTGGCACTAAGAATGTTAAGGCGGATGCCCTCTCGAGGAGTTTCCTTGCGGACTCTCCTGAGTTATCTGATCCTTCTGTTATTTTGAAAGAGGGTGTAGTTCTTTCCGCCATCTCACCCAATTTGAGACTTGCTCTGGAGGGGTGTCAGGAGGATAGGCCCGAGCGCTGCCCTGTTGGAAAATTGTTTGTCCCGGACCAGTGGAAAAAGAGTGTGATGTCTGAGATTCATTGTTCCGCGTTGGCTGGGCATCCCGGAATTTTTGGTACCAGAGACTTGGTTAGTCGGTCCTTTTGGTGGCCTACCTTGTCTCGTGATGTCAGGGAATTTGTGCATACAAGAAGAAAAGGCAGCACACTGTAGCGCCATAGCTTGCAAACACGAAATATGAAAAATTTGAAAAATGAATTACATCATTACCCTAGAAATATGAAAAATTGAGAAGTCTTAGCGCATAAGATGGCCAAATTATGTGAGCCTGATAGCCACGCCAAGGCTCTTCTCGTATATCAGGTCCCTAACTAATGCCTATCCTCGCTTTAGAAAAGTCTGTCTGTATGGGAACCTATGAATCCTCTTTTCAGACTAAAATCTACATCTCTGTGGAGGGGTGATGAACCTGCTGTAATTAAAAGGCCTGTGACCACCAGGTGGAGTGCTCAGGCAGAAGGTAAATGAATACATATCAAAAAACTGACCGGCACATCCAAACTTAGATTCAGTGTGAACAGGTGCTAAACCTAGAGTCACCAACTCATATACATACAAGAAGAAAAGGCAGCACACTGTAGCGCCATAGCTTGCAAACACGAAATATGAAAAATTTGAAAAATGAATTACATCATTACCCTAGAAATATGAAAAATTGAGAAGTCTTAGCGCATAAGATGGCCAAATTATGTGAGCCTGATAGCCACGCCAAGGCTCTTCTCGTATATCAGGTCCCTAACTAATGCCTATCCTCGCTTTAGAAAAGTCTGTCTGTATGGGAACCTATGAATCCTCTTTTCAGACTAAAATCTACATCTCTGTGGAGGGGTGATGAACCTGCTGTAATTAAAAGGCCTGTGACCACCAGGTGGAGTGCTCAGGCAGAAGGTAAATGAATACATATCAAAAAACTGACCGGCACATCCAAACTTAGATTCAGTGTGAACAGGTGCTAAACCTAGAGTCACCAACTCATATACATACAAGAAGAAAAGGCAGCACACTGTAGCGCCATAGCTTGCAAACACGAAATATGAAAAATTTGAAAAATGAATTACATCATTACCCTAGAAATATGAAAAATTGAGAAGTCTTAGCGCATAAGATGGCCAAATTATGTGAGCCTGATAGCCACGCCAAGGCTCTTCTCGTATATCAGGTCCCTAACTAATGCCTATCCTCGCTTTAGAAAAGTCTGTCTGTATGGGAACCTATGAATCCTCTTTTCAGACTAAAATCTACATCTCTGTGGAGGGGTGATGAACCTGCTGTAATTAAAAGGCCTGTGACCACCAGGTGGAGTGCTCAGGCAGAAGGTAAATGAATACATATCAAAAAACTGACCGGCACATCCAAACTTAGATTCAGTGTGAACAGGTGCTAAACCTAGAGTCACCAACTCATATACATACAAGAAGAAAAGGCAGCACACTGTAGCGCCATAGCTTGCAAACACGAAATATGAAAAATTTGAAAAATGAATTACATCATTACCCTAGAAATATGAAAAATTGAGAAGTCTTAGCGCATAAGATGGCCAAATTATGTGAGCCTGATAGCCACGCCAAGGCTCTTCTCGTATATCAGGTCCCTAACTAATGCCTATCCTCGCTTTAGAAAAGTCTGTCTGTATGGGAACCTATGAATCCTCTTTTCAGACTAAAATCTACATCTCTGTGGAGGGGTGATGAACCTGCTGTAATTAAAAGGCCTGTGACCACCAGGTGGAGTGCTCAGGCAGAAGGTAAATGAATACATATCAAAAAACTGACCGGCACATCCAAACTTAGATTCAGTGTGAACAGGTGCTAAACCTAGAGTCACCAACTCATATACATACAAGAAGAAAAGGCAGCACACTGTAGCGCCATAGCTTGCAAACACGAAATATGAAAAATTTGAAAAATGAATTACATCATTACCCTAGAAATATGAAAAATTGGAAGTCTTAGCGCATAAGATGGCCAAATTATGTGAGCCTGATAGCCACGCCAAGGCTCTTCTCGTATATCAGGTCCCTAACTAATGCCTATCCTCGCTTTAGAAAAGTCTGTCTGTATGGGAACCTATGAATCCTCTTTTCAGACTAAAATCTACATCTCTGTGGAGGGGTGATGAACCTGCTGTAATTAAAAGGCCTGTGACCACCAGGTGGAGTGCTCAGGCAGAAGGTAAATGAATACATATCAAAAAACTGACCGGCACATCCAAACTTAGATTCAGTGTGAACAGGTGCTAAACCTAGAGTCACCAACTCATATACATACAAGAAGAAAAGGCAGCACACTGTAGCGCCATAGCTTGCAAACACGAAATATGAAAAATTTGAAAAATGAATTACATCATTACCCTAGAAATATGAAAAATTGAGAAGTCTTAGCGCATAAGATGGCCAAATTATGTGAGCCTGATAGCCACGCCAAGGCTCTTCTCGTATATCAGGTCCCTAACTAATGCCTATCCTCGCTTTAGAAAAGTCTGTCTGTATGGGAACCTATGAATCCTCTTTTCAGACTAAAATCTACATCTCTGTGGAGGGGTGATGAACCTGCTGTAATTAAAAGGCCTGTGACCACCAGGTGGAGTGCTCAGGCAGAAGGTAAATGAATACATATCATACATTTTTGATAGGGAATTTGTGCAGTCCTGCGGGACTTGCTCTCGCTCCAAGCCTTGCTCTCGCTCTAGTGGTTTGTTGATGCCATTGCCTGTGCCCAAGAGACCATGGACCCATATCTCTATGGATTTCATTTCCGACCTTCCTGTTTCTCAGAGAATGACCGCCATCTGGGTGATTTGTGATAGGTTTTCCAAGATGATACATCTTGTGCCATTGCCTAAGTTGCCTTCCTCCTCTGAATTGGTGCCATTGTTCCTTCAGCACGTGGTTCGTTTACACGGCATTCCTGAGAACATTGTGTCTGACAGAGGAGTCCAGTTTGTTTCCAGATTTTGGAGGACCTTTTGTTCTAAACTGGGTGTTCAATTGTCTTTCTCCTCGGCATTTCATCCTCAGACCAATGGTCAAACTGAGAGAACAAACCAGACATTGGAGACTTATCTAAGATGATTTGTGTCTGCTGATCAGGATGACTGGGTCTCTTTTTTGCCTTTGGCTGAGTTTGCTCTTAATAATAGGGCTAGCTCTGCCACTTTGATGTCTCCGTTTTTCTGTAATTCTGGGTTTCACCCTCGATTTTCTTCAGGACAGACGGAGGCTTCTATCTGTCCAGGTGTTGACTCTGTTGTGGAGCGTATGCAGCGGATTTGGGACCAGGTAGTGGAGAGGTTGTCCCTCTCTCAGGAGAGGTCCCAGCGGTTTGCTAACCGGCATAGGACTGATGGTCCTCGGTTTAAAGTGGGGGACTTGGTCTGGTTGTCCTCAAGAAATATTCCTATGAGAGTAGCATCTCCTAAATTTAAGCCTAGGTTCATTGGACCTTATAAGATTATGGAGATTCTTAATCCTGTTTCTTTTCGTTTGCTTCTTCCAGGGACATTTAAGATCCATAACGTGTTCCACAAGTCCTTGTTGAAGAGGTTTGTTGAGCCAGTGGTTCCCGCTGCTGTGCCTCCTGACCCTGTTTTGGTTGAGGGCAATCTGGAGTATGTGGTTGAGAAAATATTAGATTCTCGTTTTTCTAGACGGAAACTCCAGTATTTGGTTAAGTGGAGAGGTTATGGTCAGGAAGACAATTCTTGGGTGTTTGCTTCGGACATCCATGCTAGGAGACTCATCCGTGCGTATCATAGAACTCATCCTGATCGACCTGGTTGCTCAAATGAGGGTTCGGTGACCCCTCCTCAAGGGGGGGGTACTGTTGTGAATGGGCTTGAGATGAGTTCTGAGCAGAGGCTCCCTCTGGTGGTTACAAGCGGTACTGGTCTGTCCAGTGAAGATTGTGGGGATTGGGAATCAGGTGTTACTGACTGGTCTTATATAAGGGAGTCGCCTTCCCATCAGGGTTGCCGGTGATCAATTGTTCTGGTCTCATTCCTTGATTCCTGTTTCCCTTGTAGCCTGCTGTGTTGTGTCTGCATCTCCTGCTAACAGATAAGACATTTTCTTCTTTTTGTTTTTGTGCTTGATTTTTGCATTTTGTCCTGCACTTCTGTGGGGGCCTTCAGGGTCCCCTCCGGGGGCTTTGCCCTCTCAGTTTAGTTCAGCCACTGATGTTTGTACTTTTGCTTTTTCCAGTTTTTCAGTGGCTGCTGTTTTGATGTTGTTACACCAGAGAACTAATTTAGGTGGTAGAGGTCGTGTGATCTCAGGTGTTTTTGAAATTAGTAGAGTTGGTGCTTTTCAGGGTTTTCTGGGATTGCAGTAAGTACCCTTCCTATCCTTTTCTATTTAGTTAGTTTGGGCCCCAACGTTTGCTCATACTATTTTCTGTCTGTGTCTGTATTTCTTCTTGTCTAACCGCCATTACATGTTTGGGGGCTTTCTATTATCTTTGGGGTTCTGCTCCGGGGCAGATAGCTTTCCTATTTCTATCTTTAGGTGTAGTTAGTTTCTCAGGCTGTGACGAGGCGTCTAGGACCAACTTAGGAACGCTCCACGGCTGCCTCTAGTTGTGGTGGTTAGTCAGGGTACTGCAATCTCATAGATTCCAACTGCTCTGGTGTATTGCCTTTTTTACCTGCACTCCTCAGCTACCGAAACATAACAGCTCAGTGTCCGCAAACAACCGGCGGCGCGTACAGAGCACTCAGTGTCCTCAAACAACCGGCGGCGCGTACAGAGCACTCAGTGTCCTCAAACAACCGGAGGCAACGAGCGCGAATTACATTATAGGCCAGGAGGTGTAAGGATGGGAGAGTGATCCGTCATCCGAGGACCTGCCGACCGCTCCGAGAGCGGCACAGAAATATCCGGCTCATCAATAATATCACCAAGATGGAAAGTCCTCACCCCCCGAATTCTCTATCTTATACTCCAAGGGGAATACACAGAGAAAAGTATGTGTCCCCCACATCCACCTCCAGTGGCTTCTCTTGTCCTCATCTACATCCATAGACATTAATATGGAGAAAAGTATGTGCCCCCCACATCCTCCTCCAGGGGCTCCTCTGTCTTCATCTACATCCATAGACATTAATATGGAGAAAAGTATGTGCCCCCCACATCCACCTCCGGGGCCTCTCTGTCCTCATCTACATCCAGAGACATTAATATGGAGAAAAGTATGTGCCCCCCACATCCACCTCCATGGGCTTCTCTGTCCTCCATCTACACCCATAGACATTAATATGGAGAAAGTATGTGCCCCCTACATCCACCTCCGGGGGCTTCTCTGTCCTCATCTACATCCATAGACATTAATATGGAGAAAGTATGTGCCCCCCACATCCTCCTCCGGGGGCTTCTCTGACCTCATCTACATCCATAGACATTAATATGGAGAAAAGTATGTGCCCCCACATCCACCTCCGGGGGGCTTCTCTGTCCTCCATCTACATCCATAGGCATTAAAATGGAGAAAAGTATATGCCCCCCCACATCCACCTCCAGGGGCTTCTCTGTCCTCATCTACATCCATAGACATTAATATGGAGAAAAGTATGTGCCCCCCACATCCTCCTCCAGGGGCTTCTCTGTCCTCATCTACATCCATAGACATTAATATGGAGAAAAGTATGTGCCCCCCACATCCATCTCCAGGGGCTTCTCTGTCCTTATCTACATCCATAGGCATTAAAATGGAGAAAAGTATATGCCCCCCACATCCACCTCCAGGGGCTTCTCTGTCCTCATCTACATCCATAAACTGTCATGTATAGTGTACAGTTCCTATAGCGTCTTGTGCTTGGGTGCGAGGAAAACACAGGAGACATAGGTTGAAATGAAATGACTTGTATTACTTCATACAAGCATGCTGAAAAGTTCACACAGTTTGCAGGAACAGCGACAGGAGACACAGCAGGCCAGAGTAACTTCAAGCACTACAGTAAATCTCCAAAGCAGGTTCAGGATCTCTTCTCTGTACCGTAATTCCTCTGCAAACATGGATTCACCAAACAGCAGGTTTCCAGAGTCCAAAAGTGTTCCAAGGTTCCTCAGTAAGGAATAGCTGGAGTACAAGTCCAAGGCTTCCAGGAGTCAGGTCACAGACTGACTGAGGCTTGATTCAGGAGCACTGATTGTTCAGCTGAGGCTGCTTAAGAAGCAAGAGGGAAGAATCAGGGCGGGAACATGAAAACTGGAAACTCCATATTAACTGAGGGCAAGAGCTGCAGAAAGACAGAAAGCAAAATGACCGACGGAAAACTGAGTTTCAAGGAACATGTCAACAGAGACAAAGAACCTTACATTACTCCCCCTTAGGGACAACCTCCGGATGACCTCAGACCAGGCTTATCAGGGTACCTCTGATGAAACTGGCGGAGCAGGCAAGGAGCATTTACATTATTGACTGGTTCCCATGAGTTGTCCTCCACTGGGTAGCCCTGCCATTTAATCAAATATTGCAACTGATTTCTGTACAACCTGGAATCTAGAATCCTTTCCACCATAAATTCTTCCTGACCATCGACCAGCACTGGGTCAGGGCAAGGAGAAGAACGTCCAGGAAACGTAATGGGTGTTGCAGCTTTTAGTAGGGATACATGAAAGACAGGGTGGATTCTCATAGTTCTGGGCAGTTGAAGACGACAAGCAACAGCACTTATAATCTTATTGATCTTATAAGGTCCAATGTACTTATGTCCCAATTTAGATGATGGAATCTTTAATTTAAGATTTCTGGTTGACAGCCAGACCAAGTCTCCTACCTTGAAAGCTGGTGCAGGTTTACGAAATTTATCTGCTGCTTTCTTGTACCTTTCCTGAGCCAATTCTAGATTTTCCTTTAGAAGATCCATATTCTTTTGTAAAGAAGTGATTCTTTCAGCCACTGCCGGCAAGGGCGTATCTATGGGAAATCGAGGAAGAATGTTAGGATGATAACCTAGATTGGAGTAAAAAGGAGACTGCTTAGTGGAGGCGCTCTGAGAGTTGTTATAAGAGAACTCAGCCAGTGGAAGTAGATCCACCCAATCATCCTGTAGGTGGCAGATAAAACAGCGGAGATACTGCTCCAGGGTCTGATTGGTTCGTTCTGTCTGTCCATTAGTCTGGGGATAAAAAGCAGAAGAAAGGTTTACTTTAATGTCCAATGCTGCACAGAAATTTTGCCAAAACCTTGAAGTGAATTGCACCCCTCGATCCGAAATGACCTCATCCGGTACTCCATGTAAGCGAAACACATTCTTAATCATCAAGTTTGATGTCTGTTTTGCAGTGGGTAAGCCGACACAAGGGATAAAATGAGCTGCCTTTGTTAGACGGTCAACCACCACTAGAATGGTGTTCTTCCCTTGAGAGGTTGGTAACTCCACAATGAAGTCCATAGAAATGGATCCCCACGGGCGGGACGGGGTGGGAAGAGGTTGCAACAGACCAGTTGGTGAGGAGCGAGGTGTTTTGCATCTTGCACAGACTTCACATGAAGTGACATAGTTTAAGACATCTTTCCTGTAAGTGGGCCACCAAAAGAAACGAGAAAGAAATTCTTGTGTCTTTAGAATTCCCCTATGCCGGCTATCTTGGAATCGTGGATGAGTTGCAATACTCTCAATCTGACTGTTTCAGGTATATACAGACGTTGTCCCTGAATCCACACACCATTCTTAAAGACAAGACTTACGTCCCTTGGGGGTTGAGCCAACAAAGAATCCGCATGGTATGCTTCCTTGATGTCCTTAAGTAGGTCTTGATTATGAATCACTCCAGGAATCTAGAGTCAGGAAGAATAGTCTTAGGAGGAGTAAGTGGACGTGTCTCTGCTGAATGAATCCTAGAGAGTGCATCAGCCTTTCCATTGCGCGATCCTGGTCTATAAGAAATGACAAAATTAAATTGGTTTAAGAAAAGATTCCAGCGAGCCTGGCGAGGAGTCAGGCACTTAGCCGACCTGATAAATTCAAGGTTACGATGGTCTGTCAGGACGACTATTTGCTGTGCAGCTCCCTGAAGAAGGTGTCTCCATTCCTTGAAGGCGGCAATAATGGCCAACAATTCTCTATTGCCCACATCGTAGTTCCTCTCAGCCGAATACAACTGCTGGGAAAAGAAGGCACAGGGATGCAAGACATTCTTCTCACCTGTTCTCTGAGAGAGTATAGTTCCAACGGCACAGTCTGAAGCATCCACCTCTATTATGAAGGCAAGCTCGGGGTTGGGATGTACTAAGATAGGTGCGGTGGTAAATTTATCCTTTAAACAGGAAAATGCTTCCTGAGCTTGCGGGGTCCAGGAGAACCTAGACTGTTTCCGGGTAAGTTGGGTGATAGGTGACACTACCTCAGAAAAATTCTTAATGAAACGTCTATAGAAGTTGGCAAACCCGATGAAACGCTGCACCTCCTTCACATTTCTAGGAATTGGCCAATCCTTGATGGCTTGGGTCTTGCTTCCATCCATACTAATCCCTTGCGTAGATAGTACATACCCCAGAAATTGAATTTCGGTCCTATGGAATTCACATTTTTCAAGTTTGATGTAGAGATGGTTTTGTCTTAGGCGTTCTAAGACCATTCTCACATGTCCATGATGTTCCTCTGTGGAGTTAGAAAAAAATTAGAATATCATCCAGATAAATCACCACAAATGTATCTAGGAGATCCCTGAAGATATCATTCACGAAGTGTTGGAAAGTGGCTGGGGCGGTACTCAGACCAAAAGGCATAACTAGATATTCAAAGTGCCCATAGCGTGACCTGAAAGCAGTCTTCCATTCATCCCCAGGTCTAATACGGACCAAGTTATAGGCCCCACGGAGATCCAGTTTAGAGAAAATTTTGGCATGCCGCACTCTCTCCAACAACTCAGGGATTAAAGGCAATGGATAACGGTTTCTAATAGTAACCTTATTGAGTTCCCTATAGTCTATGCAGGGTCTCAGAGATCCATCTTTCTTCTTCACAAAGAAGATGGGTGCACCTGCGGGAGATGAAGAGGGGCGTATGAAGCCCTTGGCTAAATTTTCGTCTATATAATCCTTCAAAGCTTTTAGCTCGGGCCCCGCTAGGGGTAGATCTTACCAAAAGGTATCTCGGCTCCGGGCAATAATTCAATTGGACAATCATATGGACGGTGAGGAGGAAGCTGATCAGCGTTCTTCTTGTCACATAAATCCACATAGTCCTGGTATACAGCTGGTAGTTCAGGGACTGACATGGTTCCTTTAGGAACAGAGCAAGCTGAAACTCCTTGACTCATCTGTTTCTCTGGAAAGTGTAATTCCTTGGTCTCCCAGTTAATCGTAGGATTCTGCGCCTGCAGCCATGGTAGCCCTAGAATGATGGGAAAGTGGGGAGAAGAGATAAGCAAAAAAGACATTTTCTCCTGATGATCTTTACCCATAAGGACCCTCAAAGGCTCTGTTTCTTGATCCACTGGTCCAGAAGTCAGTAGAGAGCCATCCACAGTCTCCATCTGTACTGGAGTAGCCTTCTTCACTGAACGTATCCCCTGTTTCAGAGCAAAGGAGATATCCATAAAATTTCCACTTGCTCCTGAGTCGATCATAGCAGAGCTAGACACCCAGACTGAGTCAACCCAGAGTTTGATGGAAAGGAAGCAATGAGAATTGTTTCTTTTACAACTCAGCTGGGACACCGCTGAGGAAACTTGAAAAATTGCAGCGTTTATACCGTCATCGTCCCCAGAACTAAGTCCGAGAAATCAAGATCTCTTGCAGCAGATCTCTCTGGAGCCTGAGGCTCGGACATGACAGAGCTCCTCTCGCAACACTCACAGTGAATGACTGCTGCAGTAGTCTTACGAGAACGGCTGGGGCAGTTTATAATGAAGTGCCCTGACTTACCACAGTAGAAACATAGATTTTCCTTTATACGATGTTCTTTGCGTGCATCACTAACCCGTTTTTGCAAAGAGTCCACCTGCATGGGTTCAGGTTCTGGTTCCCTTGTGATCCTACTCAAAGGTTCCTTAGCTGAGGAGGGAGGTAGTAAAAGGTTAGTGCGATTATTTTCGAACCATCTCTCTTGTCTGCGTTCAGTCAGACGAGCATCAATACGGATACAATAGTTGATAAAGTCACCTAACGCAGTGGGAGGGTCGGCACGAGCAAGTTCATCCTTAATCAGTGGAGACAACCCTTTCCGAAAATATGATTTTTTAGCGGAAGTGTCCCAAGTGGTATCAAGAACCCATCTCCTGAAATCCAGGGCATATTCGGCTACTGAACGCTTACCTTGGCGCAAAGTTAACATGGCTGCTTCAGCTGTTGCACCTCGATTGGGGTCATCAAACACCTGCCCATGGCTGAAATAAAAGCATCAAGGTGATTCAAACAATCATCCTCAGTCTCAATCAGAGGGTTTGCCCACATCAAAGCCTTATTGGTAAGCAACATGATTATAGTAAGCACTTTGGATCGTTCAGTGGGAAATTGTGAAGCATGTGCAGAGAAAAATAAATTGCATTGATTAATAAATCCCCTGAATTTCTCACGTTCACCGCCAAAACGAAAAGGAGGTAATTTGGGATCCCAGAACTTGGGGTTATGGCAGGAGCCTGGGCTCGTTCCTCTAGAGCCTCAATCCTGGCTCGCAATTCCTGGGTAGTCTGTCCAAACACTTGCAAATTATGATTAGTGAGGTCCTGTAGGCTTGCAAAACGGGTTTTTAAAGTCTGTACATCTGAAAGGATTGTATCAGTCACTCCGCAAAGTTCCTTTATGCGGGCCTCCATCTTTCAGATCTTTTAAGGCAGAGGTGCTGGAAGGAGAAGAGGAAAGGAAAAAAAAAAAAACAATAGTGTTTACCTGTGGTAACACTCCAGAGTAAAATTTTAAGGGAATGCGCTCACCTGGAATGGTTGTGAGAAGTCACAACCACTGTCATCACATAAGGTATAAACGGACATCTGATATCCACAGTCACAGCAGACACGGCTTTCCCAGACCCCGCAGACACTAAACATTGGCTCCTGAATCTTGTCATGTATAGTGTACAGTTCCTATAGCGTCTTGTGCTTGGGTGCGAGGAAAACACAGGAGACATAGGTTGAAATGAAATGACTTGTATTACTTCATACAAGCATGCTGAAAAGTTCACACAGTTTGCAGGAACAGCGACAGGAGACACAGCAGGCCAGAGTAACTTCAAGCACTACAGTAAATCTCCAAAGCAGGTTCAGGATCTCTTCTCTGTACCGTAATTCCTCTGCAAACATGGATTCACCAAACAGCAGGTTTCCAGAGTCCAAAAGTGTTCCAAGGTTCCTCAGTAGGGAATAGCTGGAGTACAAGTCCAAGGCTTCCAGGAGTCAGGTCACAGACTGACTGAGGCTTGATTCAGGGAGCACTGATTGTTCAGCTGAGGCTGCTTAAGAAGCAAGAGGGAAGAATCAGGGCGGGAACATGAAAACTGGAAACTCCATATTAACTGAGGGCAAGAGCTGCAGAAAGACAGAAGCAACATGGCCGACGGAAAACTGAGTTTCAAGGAACATGTCAACAGAGACAAAGAACCTTACATAAACATTAATATGGAGAAAAGTATGTGCCCCCCACATCCTCCTCCAGGGGCTTCTCTGTCCTCATGTACAGTCATGGCCAAAAGTTTTGAGAATGATACAAATATTATATTTTCACATGATCTGCTGCCCTCTGGTTTTTATGTGTGTTTTGACAGATGTTTTTATCACAGACAGAAATATAATTGCAAATATGAGTAACAAAAGCTTATATTGACAGTTAGAATGAGTTAATGCGCAAGTCAATATTTACAGTGTTGACCCTTCTTCTTCAGGACCTCTGCAATTCTACCTGGCATGCTCTCAATCAACTTCTGGACCAAATCCTGACTGATAGCAGTCCATTCTTGTACAACAATCTTTCATTTTGTCAGAATTTTTAGGTTTTTGTTTGTCCACCCGTCTCTTGATGATTGACCACAAGTTCTCAATGGGATTAAGATCTGGGGAGTTTCCAGGCCTGGACCCAAAATCTCTATGTTTTGTTCCCTGAGCCATTTAGTTATCACCTTTGCTTTATGGCAAGGTGCTCCATCATGCTGGAAAAGGCATTGTTGATCGCCAAAACTGCTCTTGGGGGTTGGGAGAAGTTGCTCTTGGAGACATTCTGGTACCATTCTTTATTCATGGCTGTGTTTTTAGGCAAGACTGTGAGAGAGCCGATTCCCTTGGCTGAGAAGCAACCCCACAATTGAATGGTTTCAGCATGCTTAATAGTTGGCATGAGACAAGACTGGTGTAGCGCTCACCTTGTCTTCTCCGAATGAGGCGTTTTCCTGATGTCCCAAACAATCGAAAAGGGGATTCATCAGAGAAAATAACTTTACCCAGTCCTCAGCAGTCCACTGCCTGTACCTTTTGCAGAAAATCAGTCTGTCCATGATGTTTTTTCTGGAGAAAAGTGGCTTCTTTGCTGCCCTCCTTGAGACCAGGCCTTGCTCCAAGAGTCTCCACCTCACAGTGCGTGCAGATGCACTCACACCTGCTGCTGCATTCCTGAGCAAGCTCTGCACTGCTGGTAGCCCAATCCCGCAGCTGAAACACTTTTAAGAAACGGTCCTGGCGCTTGCTGGTCTTTCTTGGGCGCCCTGAAGCCTTTTTGGCAACAATGGAACCTCTCTCCTTGAAGTTCTTGATGAGCATAGATTGTTGACTGAGGTGCAATCTTTCTAGCTGTGATACTTTTCCCTGTTAGGCCATTTTTGTGCATTCTTATTAATCATGACAGATTGATCTCCAGCCATGCCTTATCAACACCCACCCTGTGTTAATGGAGCAATCACTGAAAAGAGGTTAGCGGGGTCCTTTTAAGGCAGGGCTGCAATGATGTTAAAATGTGTTTTGGGGGATAAAGTTCTTTTTTCTAGCCAAATATTGACTTTGCAAGTAATTGCTTTTAAGCTGATCACTTCTTATAACATTCTGGAGTATATGCAAATTGCCATTAGAAAAAGTTAAGCAGTAGACTTTGTAAAACTTAATATTTGTGTAATTCCAAACTTTTGGCCATGACTGTACATCCATAGACATTAATATGGAGAAAAGTATGTACCCCCACATCCACCTCGGGGGCTTCTCTGTCCTCATCTCATCCATAGACATTAATATGGAGAAAAGTATGTGCCCCCCACATCCATCTCCAGGGGCTTCTCTGTCCTCCATCTACATCCATAGACATTAATATGGAGAAAAGTATGTGCCCCCCACATCCACATCCAGGGTCTTCTCTGTCCTCATCTACATCCATAGACATTAAATGGAGAAAAGTATGTGCCCCCCACATCCATCTCCAGGGGTTTTTCTGTCTTCGTCTACATCCATAGACATTGTGAGACAGTGAGTGAATATGTGATGAATGGGGTGTACATTTCACCTAGGTATAAGGGAAATGTGTGGCTTTGTAAACCTAGTGGTAGAGGGAAAAGGGCACTACACCCCACATTCGCACACACTTGCAGCACAAGCCTGAAACTACTCAGGTCTTAATTAGGAGACCAGAAGTAGGTGTCTGCAAAACAATCTGAGAGCTAGTTTAGCCTGGACACAGGAAGGTGTCCTGGCACAAGAAGAACATCTCCAAGAGTGTTAGAGCTAGTTTAGCCTGGACACAGGAAGGTGTCTCCACAAGAAACAGTCTCCAAGAGTGTTAGAGCTGTCTTTAGCCTGGACACAGAGAGGTGTCCTGGCACAAGGAAGCAGTCTCCAAGAGTGTTAGAGCTGTCTTTAGCCTGGACACAGAGAGGTGTCCTGGCACAAGGAAGCAGTCTCCAAGAGTGTTAGAGCTATCTCAGTTTGGGTGCAGGAAGGACCCCGGACATAGAGTAGTCTCAGTGCGAATCCGTGTGAAGAGCGGCTGAATAGGAGTGGATCTCTCTCAAGTCTGGACATGGAAGGTGCCTTCAGACACAAGGAGGAGTATCTGTGAACTCCATACTGGTAACATATGTGATATTGTTGTTTTGGGCACAGACTGGTAGAGTCTGGGTCCCGGATAGAGAGGGGCCCTCTACTAAGTGTAATTAGAGGCTAGACAAGCCAGGTTTTCTGTTTATGCTTTGTTTTAATCTGTTTGCTGTGGACTTTAATAAAGCTGGTTGCGGCCAGTTTTGCACCAGAACTGCTGTCTGAATGAACTGTTTCCGGGCCATTCTGTCTACCCAGACAGCGATCCTAGAGCTAAACCCCTGGAAAGCTTACAATTGGCGGAGAATGCTGGGGCAGCGCAGTGCCTGTACAGTTAGTGCTGGAGTGTGTATGCAGCACAGTGGCGAGAGACGCATAAAAGGTGAAGTCTATTGAAAGCAGCAGAAAAAAAAAAAAAAAAAGTGTGTCAGCAGAAACGTCTGTTTGGAGCAGTCTTGGAGAACAGTGGCCCTGATAGGGTCTGCAGAGAGAAAATGTATGCACAGCAAAGCTGAACTTGTTGTGAAAATGACTGTGGAAATGTGCAGCAGCAAAAGAAAAGTCTGTGGAGCAGTCTTAAAGAGACAGGAGCCCTAATAGACTTTGCAAAGAAAAAAAAAAAGTGTCTGCCAAGCAGAGCTGAATTTTTCTATGGAAAAGACTGTGGAGTGTGTATGTCTTGTGTGAAGACTGCGTTGTTGAGACAGAGAAGTCTGACAGCATGGATGACAGCAGGAGGCGCTGTTTGAACAAATGGCACAAGTTAATGTTGCAACATAAAACTGCCGGGGGTTGAGACAGATAAGTCCGGCAGTATGAAGGGAGCTTATTGAGTACCTGGCCCAGGCCCAGTGGAGCCTGCAGCAGAGCAGGAGCAGCAGCGCCTGCGCACCAGCAGCGCATGCAGCAGGCCCAGCAGCAATTTCCTGCAGCAGCAGCAGGAGAATGACCGGTTGTTTTTTGAGCAGATTGCAGCTCTCAACACCTCGTCCCAGAGTAATGTGTGAAGGTACCTGCGTTGTCCGCTGTAAAGAAGGGCGGTAAAACGGTCCCCGAAAAAAATGACCACTCGTTGATGAGTGGAGGTATAATCTCACAGGTTGAGAGATTGGCAGAGAAGGAGAATCTGCCCTAATCTGAATGGCCATGATGGTCCGCACCCTATCTGATTGGAGAGCCCCAAAGGGCATATGCTGACCTGGCGAGCAGGACAGCCAAGACTATGGCAAGTTGAAAGCGGAGTTCTTACCCGGCTGGGTGTTACGGTGACAGCCCGTGCCAGGGGAGTACATGACTGGAGATACAGTTGGAAGTCTGCAGTCACAGCCTTGATTATGGAGTTGAAAAGGTGATAGTGGACCGCTACACCAAGCACGTCCTCCTGAGGTACAGCCGTCTGAGAGGTCGTCACTTCGGAGTTCCCGGACGCTGAACTCTCGCGGTAAGAGCGTTCCAGCGTTGGGGACATGGGTATGCTGATAAGCGGGTTCAGGCCCGAGGGGACATGTGGGTGGGAGAGTGTGATGGACAGTGTTGGAGCTGGCGTGAAATTGCAGCGACTGTCCAATAGAGGGGGAGCCTATGTGTTTGTGATGTTGGCAGATCCCTCTCTCCCTGCGCAGAGCCTGTGTGTGTGTCCACCTCAGCCGAAGAGACTGGACCACAGGGGTCCCCGGTGGTTTGAAAATGACTGCCCAGCACAGGCCCTCTTGACTCAGAGAGTCCAGTGACTTCCGTATGTGACAGCCTGATTGATAGGGACTTTCATCCCTGATAAGCACCTGAGTATGGTGTGCATCCATGGAGACACCAAAGTCTACCCAGAACTGCCGTGGACTTGGTCCCCAAACTCGGGGAGGTTTCATATGAAGGGGGGTAGTGAAGAACCTGGTGCAAACCCGCAATTGGGTAATGACTTTCCCCGGTCTAAGGATCTCGGGAAAGGGTGATTCTGATGAACAGTGTGATGAAGCTCCTATTGAGGGTGCGCAGTCCCGAGGGGCGGAACACAATGCTAGTGGGCCATTAAAATTATGTGATAATGATGATGATCATGATAATGATGATGACCATGGATAATGATGCTGTATTGATAATGATAATGATGACATGATAATGATGATGATGCGATATATGATAATGATGATGATGCTAATCATAATAGTGATGATACTGATGATGATCATGAATAAAAGATGAAATTCTTTGCAGGTGATGTTGGGAGACGAGGATGATGGTTCTCGGGAACCGAGTGTCCCTTACTTACCTGTGCCCTGTGACAATTTGAGAGTGAGCAGTGGCGAGACCCCTCTCTTAGGACGGCACAGGAAAATAGAGTGTTAAATGAGGTTTCCCAGAGCCTGGCTCGAGGAGAGGTTTCCTCATGCTGCCATGGACAATAGCCTATTGTATAGGGGACACTGAAGTCCAGGGAGAGGTCGTGAGTCAGCTCCTAGTTCCTGAGCTATATAGAAGTATAGTGCTGGGTTGTCACATAGTCACATACTTGAGGGACCAGATGGTGAAGTTAATGTTGTGGATGACATGTTAACAAAGGTTCCAGATCAGGATGTGAATGAAAATGAATTGTATAACCCTGACAATGAGCAGGACATGAATGAAAATGAAATGTATAAACCTGACAGTGAGCCAGATGTGGCTGAAAAAAGGGGTCAGATAGTGATAGTGAATCATCTGATGACCATAAAAGCAACCAGTGCAAATGAGGAAGGCATGGTAGCAGAGAGGTTGAGAGTCCTGAGAAGAAAGCGATGCTGACCTTACAGCCGGACAGAAGATGGCATCTGAAGATGTTTTACAGTTGGCCGGTTCCCTGGCGAAGACTAAGGTGAAAGGAGGAGAGCTGAGCTTTGAAGGCAGGACTCTGAAACTGAACACAGCACAAGTGGATGCTGTTGAAGATGAAAGTTGTCGGTGTGTGTGTGTGGATCTGCATCATGCCAAGGACTCTGAAGGTGATGTTGCAGAGGTGAAAAAGCCATGGAAGGGTGGTCACCAAGCCAGATGCCTCATCAGAAGCTGAGGTTTCAAGTGAAGCTGTGAGGAGCAAGACGAAGATATGGGGACGACCTGTCCGGAATCGTTTCTGCCGAAGACAGCGGCGTGGAGGGTTTTACGGTGGGGGTCATTAGGGCATGTGGTCAACGCATTTTCCCGGAGGCACATCGGAGCCACGCCCAAAAAGGGGAAAACATGTGTCACCCGTTCCCGCTGCGACACCGGGACCCAATGGATGCAAAACGGGGGGAAGAGAAAATCCGGGGGGTTCGAGTATACAGAGCCGCTTCAAGGGAACTTGAGGCTGGAATAAATAAAATTTTTGGAGACCAAAGTGATTGGCGAAGAGGTAAGTCTGACGACGTGGGGTTTCTGGCATGTCGCCAAAGAGCCTAAAAGTGGGGAACTGGAGAAAATGAAAAAACCCCCTAACCTTCTGTGATAGTTTGGGGACACCCCTGGTCAGGCCCAGGACAGGAGGTACGTGATTTCTAGGAAGAGTCAGCAGAATGTTCTGATTGTCGGGTCGTACTTTTCGGGCCGGCACATATCGAAAATGACCCGCCCCAAGGCAAGATGAAAACCCTGCAGGGAAACCCCAGGGCCCGCAGAGAGTAAGGCCTGGGAGGGTAAAAGGGTAGTGCGGAGCTTCAATGAAGGAAAAATGATGTTGGCTATGACAGTGTGAGGAGAACTGATGAGGCCTGACTTCCAGAGTTCACTTCCCTGTTGGGTTTGTTAAACCAGCCCTCCGGTCTGGATGACCACCCCCCGGGTTGGAGAAGAGGGGGGGAATTAGACATGAGTGAATTGTAAAAGGGGGTACATTTCCTAGGTATAAGGGAAATTTTGGGGCTTTGAAACCTAGTGGTAAAAAAAGGTCACACACCTCACTTCAGCCACACTGCACACAGCCTAAAACTACTCAGGTTTTAAATTTAGGAACCAAAGTGGGTTTTCTGCAAACACAATCTGAGAGCATTTTAGCTGACACAGGAAGGTGTCCTGGCACAAGAAACAGTCCCCAAAGAGTGTTAGAGCATTTTTAGCCGGGACACGGGAAGGTGTCCCGCACAAAAACATCCCAAAGTGTTAGAGCTGTCTTTAGCCTACACAGAGTTTTTTCCCCGGGCACAAGGAAGCAGCTCCAAAGTGTTAGAGCTGTCTTTAGCCGGACACAGAGAGGGTCCTGGCAAAGGAAGCAGTCCCCAAGAGTGTTAAGCATCCATTTGGGGTCAGAAGGCCCCCGGGACATGGGATAGTCTCAGGCGAATCCGTGGAAAGCGGCTGAATAGGGTGGATCTCTCTCAATCGGGACGGAAAGGTCCTTTCAGACCAAGGGGATATCTGTGAAGCTCCTACTGGAACAAATTATGTGTTTTTTTGGGGGGGCACGACGGTGATTTGGTCCCGGGGTAGAGAGGGCCATCTATCTAAGTGTAATTAGAGGCTAGACAACCCAGGGTTTTCTGTTATGCTTTGTTTTTAAACTGTTTGCGTGACTTTAATAAAGCTGGTTGCGGCCGTTTTTCACCCGAACTTCTGCGAATGAAATGTTTCCGGGGCCCTTCTGTCTACCCAAAACGATCCTAAGCTAAACCCCGGAAAGCTTACAAATTAAATGGAAAAAGATGTCCCCCCACACCACCTACAGGGGGTTCTCTTCCCACTACATCCAAACATTAATATGGAGAAAAGTATTCCCCCCACATCCACCCAGGGCTTTCTGCCATAAAACCCC
>JARQOD010000103.1:0-75772 GCA_033576555.1 Oophaga sylvatica
CGATTCAAATTGACAGACGTTTGCGTGAGCGGAGAAGTATGCGTGGGGTGGTGTTGCCTTGTGAGCCAGCTGCTGAGCCCATGCAGTGTGATGGAGTGGTGTTGGGGCACAGCGTCATGAGTTTTCGAAAGCGCAATGGGTTATATTTTACTGTGGTGATGCCTCTCATGCTATTTTCAGTCTGCCCTAAGCGGGGAAAGACGTTTGCACGCTCAGTTGTCTTGGGTAGTGTTCAGACTAAGTTTTTATTAACTGTCACTCTGATATGCTCTCTGTCCTCATTTTCTGCTCAGGCTTTTGTTGATTCTGGAGCAGCTATTAACCTGATGGATTATGATTTTGCTAAACGTTGGGGTTTCCCTTGATACCCCTACAGAAGTCTATTCCCCTACTGGGGATCGATTTACCCCTTTGGCTGAGAATAAACCCCAGTTTTCTACTCAGGTGATAATGAGGGTTGAACCTGATCACCAGGAGTGCTGCAAATTTTGGTTCTATATAATCTGCATGACATTACGTGCTGGGTTTCCCTGGTTACAGTCTCATAATCCTGTTTTGGATTGGAAATCTGTGTCTGTAACCAGTTGGGGCTGCCAATGTGTTAATACCAACACTCCTGTTTTTTCTGCCTCCCCCCAGGCTGAGGATGTTCCTGACTTTTTGTTTGATTTTCTGATGTGTTTAGCGAAAGTAAAATCTGCATCCTTACCTCCCCATAGGAGCTATGACTGCGCTATTGAAATTAGTGCCAGGTAGTAAATTCCCTAAGGGTCGCCTTTTTAACTTGTCTGTACTGAACATGACGCTATGCGGTCTTTATCAAGGAATCATTGGAGAAGGGTCATATCAGACCACCCTTCACCCTTAGGTGCCGGTTTTTTCTTTGTGGCCAAAAAGATGGTTCATTAAGGCCGTGTATGATTATCGTCTCTTGAACAATATTACTGTGAAATATCAATACCCGTTACCCTTGATTTCTGACCTGTTTTCCAGGGTGAAAAACGCTATTGGTTTACCAAGCTTGACCTCAGGGGGGCGTATAACCTTATTCGCATTAAGACGGGGATGAATGGAAGACGCATTTAACACCCCTGAAGGGCATTTTGAGTACCTGTGATGCCCTTTGGGCTCACTAATGCTCCTTCCGTCTTCCAGTCCTTCATGATGACATTTTCAGGGATTTTGTGGACAAGTTTCTGATTGTTTATTTGGATGATATCTTGATTTTTCTAATGACTGGGACTCTCATGTGAAACATGTTCGAACTGTATTCCAGATTTTGAGAGAGAATGCTCTGTATGTGAAGGGATCAAAGTGTCTTTTTGGCGTACAGAAGATCTCATTTCTGGGATTCATTTTGTCCCCATCTGTTATTGAAATGGACCCGGTCAAGGTTCAGGCCATCTGTGATTGGGTCCAACCTACTTCATTAAAGGCTCTTCAGAGATTTTTGGGTTTGCCAATTTTTATCGTAAATTTATTGGTAATTTCTCTGTTATTGTTAAACCATTAACTGATTTGACCAGAAAGGGTTCTGATGTGGTGAATTTGGCCTCCTGAGGCAGTCTCTGCGTTTCAGGAACTTAAGCAGAGATTCACTTCTGCTCCTGTTCTACGGCAGCCCTGATGTTTCTCTGCCATTTCAGGTGGAGGTTGATGCCTCTGAAATTGGGGCAGGTGCCGTTTTTGTCCCAAAAAGATCCAGAGACCTCTAAAAGTAACCCTTGTGCCTTTTTCTCTCGAAAATTTTCTCCTACTGAACGTAATTATGACGTGGGTAATCGGGAGTTATTGGCCATGAAGTGGGCTTTTGAAGAGTGGAGACATTGCTGGGGGAGCCAAACATCAGGTGGTGGTCCTTACGGACCATAAGAATCTGGTCTATCTGGAATCTGCCAAGCGACTCAATCCTAGACAGGCCAGGTGGGCCTTGTTTTTCACACGTTTTAATTTTGTGGTTTCCTTTCTTCCTGGCACTAAGAATGTTAAAGGCGGATGCCCTCTCGAGAGTTTCCTTGCGGACTCTCCTGAGCTATCTGATCCCTCTGTTATTTTGAAGGAGGGTGTAGTTCTTTCCGCCATCTCGCCTAATTTGAGACTTGCTCTGGAGGGGTGTCAGGAGGATAGGCCCGAGCGCTGCCCTGTTGGAAAATTGTTTGTCCCGGACCAATGGAAAAAGAGTGTGATGTCTGAGATTCATTGTTCCGCATTGGCTGGGCATCCCGGAATTTTTGGTACCAGAGACTTGGTTAGTCGGTCCTTTTGGTGGCCTACCTTGTCTCGCGATGTCAGGGAGTTTGTGCAGTCCTGCGGGACTTGCTCTCGCTCCAAGCCTTGCTCTCGCTCTAGTGGTTTGTTGATGCCATTGCCTGTGCCCAAGAGACCATGGACCCATATCTCTATGGATTTCATTTCCGATCTTCCTGTTTCTCAGAGAATGACCACCATCTGGGTAATTTGTGATAGGTTTTCCAAAATGATACATCTTGTGCCATTACCTAAGTTGCCTTCCTCCTCTGAATTGGTGCCGTTGTTCCTTCAGCACGTGGTTCGTTTACACGGCATTCCTGAGAACATTGTGTCTGACAGAGGAGTCCAGTTTGTTTCCAGATTTTGGAGGACTTTTTGTTCTAAACTGGGTGTTCAATTGTCTTTCTCCTCGGCATTTCATCCTCAGACCAATGGTCAAACTGAGAGAACAAACCAGACATTGGAGACTTATCTAAGATGCTTTGTGTCTGCTGATCAGGATGACTGGGTCTCTTTTTTGCCTTTGGCTGAGTTTGCTCTTAATAATAGGGCTAGCTCTGCCACTTTGATGTCTCCGTTTTTCTGTAATTCTGGGTTTCACCCTCGATTTTCTTCAGGACAGACGGAGGCTTCTGTCTGTCCAGGTGTTGACCTGTTGTTGAGCGTATGCAGCAGATTTGGGACCAGGTAGTGGAGAGGTTGTCCCTCTCTCAGGAGAAGGCCCAGCGGTTTGCTAACCGGCATAGGACTGATGGTCCTCGTTTAAAAGTGGGGGACTTGGTCTGGTTGTCCTCAAAGAATATTCCTATGAGAGTAGCATCTCCTAAATTTAAGCCTAGGTTCATTGGACCTTATAAGATCATGGAGATTATTAATCCTGTTTCTTTTCGTTTGCTTCTTCCAGGGACATTTAAGATCCATAACGTGTTCCACAAGTCCTTGTTGAAGAGGTTTGTTGAGCCAGTGGTTCCTGCTGCTGTGCCTCCTGACCCTGTTTTGGTTGAGGGCAATCTGGAGTATGTGGTTGAGAAAATATTGGATTCTCGTTTTTCTAGACGAAGACTCCAGTATTTGGTTAAATGGAGAGGTTATGGTCAGGAAGATAATTCTTGGGTGTTTGCTTCGGACATCCATGCTAGGAGACTTATCCGTGCGTATCATAGAACTCATCCTGACCGACCTGGTTGCTCAAATGAGGGTTCGGTGACCCCTCCTCAAGGGGGGGGTACTGTTGTGAATGGGTTTGAGATGAGTTCTGAGCAGAGGCTCCCTCTGTGGTTACAAGCGGTACTATGAGGATTGGGAATCAGGTGTTACTGATTGGTCTTATTTAAGGGAATCATTTTCCATCAGGGTTGCCGGTGATCAATTGTTCTGGTCTGAATCCTTCTTTCCAGTTTCCCTTGTAGCCTGCTGTGTCGTGTCTGCATCTCCTGCTATCAGATAAGACAATTTCTTATTTTGTGTTTTTGCTATATTTTTGCATTTTGTCCTGCACTTCTTTGGGGGCCTTCTGGGTCCCCTCCGGGGCTTTTGCCCTCTCAGTTTAGTCCAGCCACTGTGTTTTGTACTTTTGCTTTTTGCAGTTTTTTCAGTGGCTGCTGTTTTTGTTACACCAGAGAACTAATTTAGGTGGTAGAGGTCGTGTGATCTCAGGTGATTTTGAAATTAGTAGAGTTGGTGTTTTTCAGGGTTTTCTGAGATTGCAGTAAGTACCCTTCCTATCCTTTTCTATTTAGATAGTTTGGGCCCCAGCGTTTGCTCATACTATTTTCTTTCTGTGTCAGTATTTCCTCTTGTCTAACCGCCATTACATGTTTGGGGGCTTTCTATTATCTTTGGGGTTCTGCTCCGGGGCAGATAGCTTTCCTATTTCTATCTTTAGGTGTAGTTAGTTTCTCAGGCTGTGACGAGGCGTCTAGGACCATCGTAGGAACGCTCCACGGCTGCCTCTAGTTGTGGTGGTTAGTCAGGTACTGCAATCTCATAGATTCCAACTGCTCTGGTGTATTTCCTTTTTTACCTGCACTCCTCAGCTACCGTAACATAACACATCAGGGGCTCTCCAAATGCAACATGGCATCCAATCTCAATTCCAGCCAATTTTGGTTGGAAAAAGTCAAAATGGTGCTCCTTCCCTTCCGAGCTCTGCCGTGCGCCCAAACAGTGGTTCCCCCCCACATATGGGGCATCAGCGTACTCAGGACAAATTGGACAACAACTTATGTGGTCCAATTTCTCCTGATACCCTTGGGAAAATAAAAAATTAGTGACTAAAAGATAATTTTTGGGAAAAAAATATGGATTTTTTATTTTCATGCCGGGCATTATAAACTTGTGTGAAGCACTTGGGGGTTCAAAGTGCTCACCAAAGATCTAGATAAGTTCCTTAGGGGGTCTAGTTTCCAAAATGGGGTCACTTGTGGGGGATTTCCACTGTTTAGGCTCATCTGGGGCACTGCAAACGGAACATGACCCCCATCAACGTCTGCATTCCAAAACGTTACTACTTCCTTTCCAAGCCCTGCCGTGGCGCCCAAACAGTTTTCCACCCCCACATATGGGGTATCAGCGTACTCAGGACAAATTGGACAACAACTTTTGGGTCCAATTTCCTTGGGAAAATTCAAAAATTTAGGACTAAAAAATCATTTTTGTGGAATTTTTTTTTTTTTTTTTTCACACCCAGGCATTATAAACTTTTGTGAAACACTTGGGGGTTCAAAGTGCTCACAACAGATCTAGATAAGTACCTTAGGGGTCTAGTTTCCAAAATGGTGTCACTTGTGGGGGGTTTCCACTGTTTAGGCGCATCAGAGGTTCTCCAAGCGCGACATGGCGTCCAATCTCAACTCCAGCCAATTTTAGTTTGAAAAAGTCAAACGGCGCTCCTTCCCTTACGAGCTCTGCCGTGTGCCCAAACAGTGGTTTTCCCCCACATATGGGGTATTGGCGTACTCAGGAGAAATTGCATAACAACCTTATCTGTCCATTTTCTCCTTTTACCCTTGTGAAAATAAAAAAAAAGTTTGTAAAAGATCATTTTTGTGGCTAAAAAGTTAAATATTCATTTTTTCCTTCCACGTTGCTTTAGTTCCTGTGAAGCACCTGAAGGGTTAATAAACTTCTTGAATGTGGTTTTGAGTACCTTGAGGGGTGCAGTTTTTAGAATGGTGTCAATTTTGGGTATTTTCTGTCATGTAGACCCCTCAAAGTGACTTCAAATGTGAGGTGGTCCCTAAAAAAAATGGCTTTGTAAATTTTGTTGTAAAAATGAGAAATCGCTGGTCAACTTTTAACCCTTATAAACTTCCTAACAAAAAAAAATTTTGATTCCAAAATTGTGCTGATGTAAAGTAGACATGTGGGAAATGTTATTTCTTAACTATTTTGTGTTACATATTTCTCTGTTTTAAGGGAATAAAAATTCAAAGTTTGAAAATTGCTAAATTTTCAAAATTTTCGCCATATTTGTGTATTTTTCAAAAATAAACGCAAGTTATATGGAAGAAATTTTACCACTAACATGAAGTACAATATGTCACGAGAAAACAATCTCAGAATCGCGAAGATCCGTTGAAGCGTTCCGGAGTTATAACCTCATAAAGAGACAGTGGTCAGAATTGTAAAAATTGTCCCGGTCATTAACGTGCAAACCACCCTTGGGGGTGAAGGGGTTAATGCCTCTTTTGTGACTTTGATTTTCCTTTGTAGTCATTAATGAATTAGAAGATAGGACCTGTTTCATAGGATCAGATGACAGATCTTTGCTGTGAATGGATGATGGTATATCTGGAGTAACAACACTCAATTCAGTTGTATCTTGTAGGATCTCAAGATCATCAGATTTCAAAATTGAAGATGTCAGCTGTCCCTCGGATCTCCTGATACAGTCATCTGCCAAGATTAAAAACAATTATTATTTTTTAATAAAATATCCTTGAGTTTTATATTTTTGAACATTTCTACTTTAACTGTCCATAAAAATGGCAAGCTATGTAAAAAACTTTAATTATATACCAAGACAATGACAGTTCACAGTCTAATAGAAAACCTTGTTGGATGAATCAGTAGAGCGTGGGGTTCAACTGTTTGTTCATTCTGCCTCCCAAATATTGAATAAAAAGAAACCAATCAATGTTATGTAGGAGAAAATAATACTAATTCTCATCTCACAAAAACCAAGTCCCCACTCAGGTCCATCATCTGTCAATGGAAAAACAGAGGTTCCCACACTATTAGTGACTTAAAGGCTGTTCAAACGCAACAAAGTTTATTGTTGTGAACACTTTGGAGATGACTTCTGAGCTGGGGTTCCCTCTGGTGGTTGCTGATGGTATTGAAGCTGTGTTGAATAACAGAGGTCCATCACCTGGGAGTGAGGAGTGGCAATCAGGGGTGATGGACTGGGCAGATATAAGCGAGCTGCCTTCCCATGATCCTCGCCGGTGATCTGTTTCTCTTACTGGTCCAGTTTGGAAGTCAGCTGGTATTCTGCTGTCTCCTGCGAAGATTCAGATAAGTTATTTTCTGCTTGCTTCTGTAGTTTTGCTTTTCTTTGTTTTTGCTACCCCTCTGAGTGAGGTTGGCCGGGTCCCCCTGCTGGGCCGGCGCTGGTCTCTTTTTCTCATTTATTTCTGTTCATTTGCTCTGTCCCTGTTGTTTCAGTCACAACTATAATAAACACTGCACACTCTAGAGGAATTCTATGCAAAATATTAAACTTTTATTGATATAACAGTGGTAAGGGAGCAAAATGACAAAGCGACCGGAAAATCGTTTTTGACTTTTCGGCTCTCCCGAGCCTTAATCATAAAGTCGCTAAAAAACAAAAATAACACGAATCAATAACATGATATAAACAGTCATATCAGAATATCAGGTTAATTGCAAAAATAAAAAAACAATAAAAATTACAAATCCAAAGTGCAAGTCAAAAAATAAGGAAATAGTGAAAAACACCATCGAATAATACAAGCACCAACTGATCACCTAAAATTGGAAGGTGAAAATTAAAAACAGAAATAAATCAGAAAAGTATTCATAGTCAATAAAGCCAGTAAAAAGAGGCCAGATGGGAGTAAGAAAAGAATATATACAGAGATACACACTGGAAAAGATAGGATTACCTTAGAAATCAAAGTTTGCAAAAATCCTAGAGAAAAGCAGAACAAATTTCTGATAGCTGGGGGAAGTGAAAGAGGAGGAGTATTGTTAAATGGCACAACTGAAATATATATAGTTAAGAGAGATGGTGGTGGCCATAGCGATGGTGTAGAGGTAGAAGTAAATACCTGCAGAGCGTAGATACAAAAAAGGTGGATGATTGGTGTATGTCCGATCAGATATTGAGCCTAAAAAAGTAATAGTACGTAGGTAAGGAATATATGTAGACATGATGTGCACCAAAAAGTAGCGTGCTGCATGAAACTCTCAGGAGATGTTAAGATGTCCTTATATATGGTAGTGTGTGGTAGTGAGCACTGCATGCAATAATTCTCAGGGGGTGCTGCTAATAATAATAATAAACCTCATTTCAAGGCAGAAACATTACAGTACTGTGTCCAATAGTTTATTAGATATATCAAACTGAAATAGCTTTTGCAAAAACACCAATTTTTATCAAACATTAAGCTTAAGATTAATAGGGGTGCCCAAACTTTTTCATATAACTGTACCATCAAAGCCCGCATAAATGTATAGCAGTCGCGAGGGGGATTCCTGGCGGACATGGCGCGACTCTGCGATGTGTTACGTGACAAATCCAACATGTGAGAGCCGGAATTAAAACTCTTTGGAATATAAATTGATTTTTATCATTCCACAATGTAATATCTCGGTTCGGTAACATACTGCGTAGTAGAAATTCTGCATTCTTTGTATATCGCGGATTTACATGACTTACAATATTATTAGCAGATGGATTTTATCCGATTCTGAATTTAACAATTGTTGGTGAACAGATTCGGGTGTGCTAATGATCTTTAAAGCTGATAGTTCCGCTACATCATGTTTAGCACGAGACAAGCATTTCTGTACTACATCGCTATATTTTTTACCACTTATGTCCTGAAAATAAAGCTGTCAATCCTGCTAAGAGACAGAACTCTAAACTTGTCCTAAATTCTTTATGGTGAGAGATCTAATTTATCATGTACCAGCGATATTAGGAATCCCCAAGAGCTTTCACAACATGTTTCTCACCGTGCTATGACATTTCAATGTTGCATTTTATCGACGATGATACAATAGATTGGAAATATACGGAAGGCCACCACACAGTCCACAAACACGCAAGCATTTTTATACACTGCTTTACAACAGCAAATGAATTTATATTCCAAAGAATTGTAATTCCCGGCTCTAACATGTTGGATTTGGCACGTAACACATCGCAGAGCCGCGCCATGTCCGGCAGGAATCCCCCTCGCGACTGCTATAACGTTTATGCTTTGATGGTATTAAATCTCCCTCCACTGTTGTGTGTAATTCCGATACTAGAGAACAATCAGAGCGATTAAAAATAGCAATAAATGAAACTGACGGGACATCTGTTGTGAATGGGTTTGAGATGAGTTCTGAGCAGAGGCTCCCTCTGGTGGTTACAAGCGGTACTAGTGAGGATTGTGAAGACTGGGAATCAGGTGTTACTGATTGGTCTTATTTAAGGGAATCATTTTCCCATCAGGGTTGCCGGTGATCAATTGTTCTGGTCTGAATCCTTCTTTCCAGTTTCCCTTGTAGCCTGCTGTGTCGTGTCTGCATCTCCTGCTATCAGATAAGACAATTTCTTATTTTGTGTTTTTGCTATATTTTTGCATTTGGTCCTGCACTTCTGTGGGGCCTTCTGGGTCCCCTCCGGGGGCTTTTGGCCTCTCAGTTCAGTTCAGCCACTGTGTTTTGTACTTTTGCTTTTTCCAGTTTTTTCAGTGGCTGCTGTTTTTGTTACACCAGAGAACTAATTTAGGTGGTAGAGGTCGTGTGATCTCAGGTGATTTTGAAATTAGTAGTGTTGGTGTTTTTCAGGGTTTTCTGGGATTGCAGTAAGTACCCTTCCTGTCCTTTTCTATTTAGATAGTTTGGGCCCCAGCGTTTGCTCATACTATTTTCTTTCTGTGTCAGTATTTCCTCTTGTCTAACCACCATTACATGTTTGGGGGCTTTCTATTATCTTTGGGGTTCTGCTACGGGGCAGATAGCTTTCCTATTTCTATCTTTAGGTGTAGTTAGTTTCTCAGGCTGTGACGAGGCGTCTAGGACCAACGTAGGAACGCTCCACGGCTGCCTCTAGTTGCGGTGGTTAGTCAGGGTACTGCAATCTCATAGATTCCAACTGCTCTGGTGTATTTCCTTTTTTGCTTGCACTCCTCAGCTACCGTAACATAACAGTATCACCGGCCATAAAAATTGTATTGTACTCACAGAAGGGAAAAAAATATTTTGAAGGAAGAAAAGTTGTCAGAGATATTTTTCTGTTTGTTGCATTTTTTTTTTTTTTTCCCTCTGTATCTCTGGGTGCTGGGGAGGATCTTTTCTCCCAATGGAGTTTGCACAGTTGTCTGGCCGTGTGGATCAGCTTGCCACTGAGGTTCAGAGTATTGCTGCATATCTTGCCAGGTTGCCTGTTGTGGAACCTAGGATCCCCATGCCAGATTTGTTTTTAGGGGATCGAGCTAAGTTTCAGAATTTCAAAAATAATTGTAAATTGTTTCTTGCCTTAAAATCTAAGTCCTCAGGAAACGCAGCGCAGCAGGTTCAAATTATCATCTCTCTCCTGCGCGGCGATCCTCAGGATTGGGCTTTTTCCCTGATACCTGGGGATCCTGTTTTGAGTGATGTTGATGCATTTTTTCAGGCTTTGGGGTTATTGTACGATGAGCCTAATGTCACTGATCAAGCTGAAAAAGCCTTGTTGGCATTAAATCAGGGGCATGATGACGCTGAGTTATACTGTCAGAGATTCCGTAGGTGGGCAGTCCTGACCAAATGGAATGACGACGCTTTGGCGGCCCTTTTCCGGAAGGGTCTGTCGGATAATGTAAAGGATGTTATGGTGGGATTCCCTGTCCCCTCTGGTCTCAATGATTCTATGTCATTGGCGATTCAAATTGACAGACGTTTGCGTGAGCGGAGAAGTATGCGTGGAGTGGTGTTGCCTTGTGAGCCAGCTGCTGAGCCCATGCAGTGTGATGGAGTGGTGTCTGGGGCACAGCGTCATGAGTTTCGAAAGCGCAATGGGTTATGTTTCTACTGTGGTGATGCCTCTCATGCTATTTCAGTCTGCCCTAAGCGGGGAAGACGTTTTGCACGCTCAGTTGTCTTGGGTAGTGTTCAGACTAAGTTTTTATTAACTGTCACTCTGATATGCTCTCTGTCCTCATTTTCTGCTCAGGCTTTCGTTGATTCTGGAGCAGCTATTAACCTGATGGATTATGATTTTGCTAAACGTTGTGGATTTCCCTTGATACCCCTACAGAAGTCTATTCCCCTACTGGGGATCGATTCTACCCCTTTGGCTGAGAATAAACCCCAGTTTTCTACTCAGGTGATAATGAGGGTTGAACCTGATCACCAGGAGTGCTGCAAATTTTTGGTTCTATATAATCTGCATGACATTATAGTGCTGGGTTTCCCTTGGTTACAGTCTCATAATCCTGTTTTGGATTGGAAATCTGTGTCTGTAACCAGTTGGGGCTGCCAATGTGTTAGTGCCAACACTCCTGTTTTTTCTGCCTCCCCCCAGGCTGAGGATGTTCCTGACTTTTTGTTTGATTTTTCTGATGTGTTTAGCGAAAGTAAATCTGCATCCTTACCTCCCCATAGGAGCTATGACTGCGCTATTGAATTAGTGCCAGGTAGTAAATTCCCTAAGGGTCGCCTTTTTAACTTGTCTGTACCTGAACATGACGCTATGCGGTCTTATATCAAGGAATCATTGGAGAAGGGTCATATCAGACCATCCTCTTCACCCTTAGGTGCCGGTTTTTTCTTTGTGGCCAAAAAAGATGGTTCATTAAGGCCGTGTATTGATTATCGTCTCTTGAACAATATTACTGTGAAATATCAATACCCGTTACCCTTGATTTCTGACCTGTTTTCCAGGGTGAAAAACGCTACTTGGTTTACCAAGCTTGACCTCAGGGGGGCGTATAACCTTATTCGCATTAAGCACGGGGATGAATGGAAGATGGCATTTAACACCCCTGAAGGGCATTTTGAGTACGTTGTGATGCCCTTTGGGCTCACTAATGCTCCTTCCGTCTTCCAGTCCTTCATGAATGACATTTTCAGGGATTTTGTGGACAAGTTTCTGATTGTTTATTTGGATGATATCTTGATTTTTTCTAATGACTGGGACTCTCATGTGAAACATGTTCGAACTGTATTCCAGATTTTGAGAGAGAATGCTCTGTATGTGAAGGGATCAAAGTGTCTTTTTGGCGTACAGAAGATCTCATTTCTGGGATTCATTTTGTCCCCATCTGTTATTGAAATGGACCCGGTCAAGGTTCAGGCCATCTGTGATTGGGTCCAACCTACTTCATTAAAGGCTCTTCAGAGATTTTTGGGTTTTGCCAATTTTTATCGTAAATTTATTGGTAATTTCTCTGTTATTGTTAAACCATTAACTGATTTGACCAGAAAGGGTTCTGATGTGGTGAATTGGCCTCCCGAGGCAGTCTCTGCGTTTCAGGAACTTAAGCAGAGATTCACTTCTGCTCCTGTTCTACGGCAGCCTGATGTTTCTCTGCCATTTCAGGTGGAGGTTGATGCCTCTGAAATTGGGGCAGGTGCCGTTTTGTCCCAAAAAGATCCAGAGACCTCTAAAAGTAACCCTTGTGCCTTTTTCTCTCGAAAATTTTCTCCTACTGAACGTAATTATGACGTGGGTAATCGGGAGTTATTGGCCATGAAGTGGGCTTTTGAAGAGTGGAGACATTGGCTGGAGGGAGCCAAACATCAGGTGGTGGTCCTTACGGACCATAAGAATCTGGTCTATCTGGAATCTGCCAAGCGACTCAATCCTAGACAGGCCAGGTGGGCCTTGTTTTTCACACGTTTTAATTTTGTGGTTTCCTTTCTTCCTGGCACTAAGAATGTTAAGGCGGATGCCCTCTCGAGGAGTTTCCTTGCGGACTCTCCTGAGCTATCTGATCCCTCTGTTATTTTGAAGGAGGGTGTAGTTCTTTCCGCCATCTCGCCCAATTTGAGACTTGCTCTGGAGGGGTGTCAGGAGGATAGGCCCGAGCGCTGCCCTGTTGGAAAATTGTTTGTCCCGGACCAATGGAAAAAGAGTGTGATGTCTGAGATTCATTGTTCCGCATTGGCTGGGCATCCCGGAATTTTTGGTACCAGAGACTTGGTTAGTCGGTCCTTTTGGTGGCCTACCTTGTCTCGCGATGTCAGGGAATTTGTGCAGTCCTGCGGGACTTGCTCTCGCTCCAAGCCTTGCTCTCGCTCCAGTGGTTTGTTGATGCCATTGCCTGTGCCCAAGAGACCATGGACCCATATCTCTATGGATTTCATTTCCGATCTTCCTGTTTCTCAGAGAATGACCACCATCTGGGTAATTTGTGATAGGTTTTCCAAAATGATACATCTTGTGCCATTACCTAAGTTGCCTTCCTCCTCTGAATTGGTGCCGTTGTTCTTTCAGCACGTGGTTCGTTTACACGGCATTCCTGAGAACATTGTGTCTGACAGAGGAGTCCAGTTTGTTTCCAGATTTTGGAGGACTTTTTGTTCTAAACTGGGTGTTCAATTGTCTTTCTCCTCAGCATTTCATCCTCAGACCAATGGTCAAACTGAGAGAACAAACCAGACATTGGAGACTTATCTAAGATGCTTTGTGTCTGCTGATCAGGATGACTGGGTCTCTTTTTTGCCTTTGGCTGAGTTTGCTCTTAATAATAGGGCTAGCTCTGCCACTTTGATGTCTCCGTTTTTCTGTAATTCTGGGTTTCACCCTCGATTTTCTTCAGGACAGACGGAGGCTTCTGTCTGTCCAGGTGTTGACTCTGTTGTTGAGCGTATGCAGCAGATTTGGGACCAGGTAGTGGAGAGGTTGTCCCTCTCTCAGGAGAAGGCCCAGCGGTTTGCTAACCGGCATAGGACTGATGGTCCTCGGTTTAAAGTGGGGAACTTGGTCTGGTTGTCCTCAAAGAATATTCCTATGAGAGTAGCATCTCCTAAATTTAAGCCTAGGTTCATTGGACCTTATAAGATCATGGAGATTATTAATCCTGTTTCTTTTCGTTTGCTTCTTCCAGGGACATTTAAGATCCATAACGTGTTCCACAAGTCCTTGTTGAAGAGGTTTGTTGAGCCAGTGGTTCCTGCTGCTGTGCCTCCTGACCCTGTTTTGGTTGAGGGCAATCTGGAGTATGTGGTTGAGAAAATATTGGATTCTCGTTTTTCTAGACGAAGACTCCAGTATTTGGTTAAATGGAGAGGTTATGGTCAGGAAGATAATTCTTGGGTGTTTGCTTCGGACATCCATGCTAGGAGACTTATCCGTGCGTATCATAGAACTCATCCTGACCGACCTGGTTGCTCAAATGAGGGTTCGGTGACCCCTCCTCAAGGGGGGGGTACTGTTGTGAATGGGTTTGAGATGAGTTCTGAGCAGAGGCTCCCTCTGGTGGTTACAAGCGGTACTAGTGAGGATTGTGAAGACTGGGAATCAGGTGTTACTGATTGGTCTTATTTAAGGGAATCATTTTCCCATCAGGGTTGCCGGTGATCAATTGTTCTGGTCTGAATCCTTCTTTCCAGTTTCCCTTGTAGCCTGCTGTGTCGTGTCTGCATCTCCTGCTATCAGATAAGACAATTTCTTATTTTGTGTTTTTGCTATATTTTTGCATTTGGTCCTGCACTTCTGTGGGGGCCTTCTGGGTCCCCTCCGGGGGCTTTTGGCCTCTCAGTTCAGTTCAGCCACTGTGTTTTGTACTTTTGCTTTTTCCAGTTTTTTCAGTGGCTGCTGTTTTTGTTACACCAGAGAACTAATTTAGGTGGTAGAGGTCGTGTGATCTCAGGTGATTTTGAAATTAGTAGTGTTGGTGTTTTTCAGGGTTTTCTGGGATTGCAGTAAGTACCCTTCCTGTCCTTTTCTATTTAGATAGTTTGGGCCCCAGCGTTTGCTCATACTATTTTCTTTCTGTGTCAGTATTTCCTCTTGTCTAACCGCCATTACATGTTTGGGGGCTTTCTATTATCTTTGGGGTTCTGCTACGGGGCAGATAGCTTTCCTATTTCTATCTTTAGGTGTAGTTAGTTTCTCAGGCTGTGACGAGGCGTCTAGGACCAACGTAGGAACGCTCCACGGCTGCCTCTAGTTGCGGTGGTTAGTCAGGGTACTGCAATCTCATAGATTCCAACTGCTCTGGTGTATTTCCTTTTTTGCTTGCACTCCTCAGCTACCGTAACATAACAGACATCTAAGCCTCGAACTCTATTCACACCACCCCGCACAAGCCGTCCTTTACACGCATCACCACTAGGTGTCGCTCACGGCCCATTGAGGCTTAAAAAGAGTAAGACCGATACTACAAACCCAGGTCTCACTATGTAGCGTCATCATTTGTATCACTATACATTATTATGTAAGAAATATTATGTTTTCATCTATATGATTGTACTGAAAAAGATTTGTGTAACTGCGGAGTATTGTGGAGTTCAGGAAATGGGATGTAAGGGTATGTTTCCACGGTCCGGAAACAGTCCGGAATAGCTGCGTGTTTGACGCTGTGCGTTGGCGCAGCGTCAAACACGCAGCGTCCAGATGTTACAGCATAGTGGAGGGGATTTCAAGAAATCCCGTCTCCACTATGCTTCAAAACACGCAGGCGGAAGACCTGCGTTTACGGACATGCGGCGTGTCTTTTCAGACCGCAGCATGTCCTATTCCCTTGCGGCGACGCTGCGTCGCCGCAAGGGAAATAACACAGGGCTATGCAGCCCTGTGATCATTCCGGATGTGTTCCGGATGTGTTCCATGAACACATCCGGAATGATCGCGCGTTCAAAAGGGGGCGGGGCTTTGGGCGGAGCGGAATTTCCGCTCCGTCCAAAGCGCTGTGTTTCCGTAACGTGGAAACACAGCCTAAGTGATTGAATCTAATTGAACAATGGAATTTATTCACACGTCTTTATAACATGTAATTGGTTTTGTTCAATAAACAAAACTTTTATCTGCAAAAGGCGCCTCGTTCTTTATTTTACAAAAATCAGTAGTGTTCATCGTATCAAATTGTCAATAAAAGAGAATAAATATTATTGGGTCTATAAGTAATAGGCCCTATATATATAATAGGTACAATGAACCAATTCTGATTAACGTATCAGATGGCTTATAAAAGAGCGATCGCATTTTGTTTCACTTTGACTATTGGGAATCGTGTCAGTAACCAAATTAATACACTTTGACACACTGCGCTATCCGCATGATATCTATTTAATACACTTTAACACGCTACGATATCCGCATGATATCTTGGGCAGCACGGTGGCTCAGTGGATAGCACTGCAGCCTTGCAGCGCTGGAGTCCTGGGGTCGAGTCCCGCCAAGGACAACATCTGCAAGGAGTTTGTATGTTCTCCCCGTGTTTCCTCCGGGTACTCCGGTTTCCTTCCACACTCCAAAAACATACAGATAGGGAATCTAGATTGTGAGCCTCTTCGGGGGCAGCGACGATAATGTGTGCAAACTGTAAAGCGCTGCGGAATATGTTAGCGCTATATAAAAATAAAGATTAATAAAAATAAAGATTAATAATATCTATTTAATACAGTCATGGCCAAAAGTTTTGAGAATGACACAAATATTAATTTTTACAAAGTCTACTGCTTCACTTTTTCTAATGGCAATTTGCATATACTCCAGAATGTTATAAAGAGTGATCAGCTTAACAGCAATTACTTGCAAAGTCAATATTTGGCTAGAAAATGAACTTTATCCCCCAAAACACATTTCAACATCATTGCAGCCCTGCCTTAAAAGGACCAGCTAACCTCTTTTCAGTGATTGCTCCATTAACACAGGTGTGGGTGTTGATGAGGACATGGCTGGAGATCAATCTGTCATGATTAAGTAAGAATGACACCACTGGACACTTTAAAAGGAGGCTGGTGCTTGGCATCATTGTTTCTCTTCTGTTAACCATGGTTATCTCTAAAGAAACACGTGCAGTCATCATTGCAATGCACAAAAATGGCCTAACAGGGAAGAGTATCGCAGTTAGAAAGATTGCACCTCAGTCAACAATCTATCACATCATTAAGAACTTCAAGGAGAGAGGTTCCATTGTTGCCAAAAAGGCTTCAGGACGCCCAAGAAAGACCAGCAAGCGCCAGGACCGTCTCTTAAAAGTGTTTCAGCTGCGGGATCGGGCTACCAGCAGTGCAGAGCTTGCTCAGGAATGGCAGCAGGCAGGTGTAAGTGCATCTGCACGCACTGTGAGGCGGAGACTCTTGGAGCAAGGCCTGGTCTCAAGGAGGGCAGCAAAGAAGCCACTTCTCTCCAGAAAAAACATCATGGACAGACTGATATTCTGCAAAAGGTACAGGCAGTGGACTGCTGAGGACTGGGGTAAAGTTATTTTCTCTGATGAATCCCCTTTTCAATTGATTGGGACATCAGGAAAACGCCTCATTCGGAGAAGACAAGGTGAGCGCTACCACCAGTCTTGTCTCATGCAACTGTTAAGCATCCTGAAACCATTCATGTGTGGGGTTGCTTCTCAGCCAAGGGAATCAGCTCTCTCACAGTCTTGCCTAAAAACACAGCCATGAATAAAGAATGGTACCAGAATGTCCTCCAAGAGCAACTTCTCCCAACCCTCCAAGAGCAGTTTGGCGATCAACAATGCCTTTTCCAGCATGATGGTGCACCTTGCCATAAAGCAAAGGTGATAACTAAATGGCTCAGGGAACAAAACATAGAGATTTTGGGTCCATGGCCTGGAAACTCCCCAGATCTTAATCCTATTGAGAACTTGTGGTCAATCATCAAGAGACGGGTGGACAAACAAAAACCTAAAAATTCTGACAAAATGAAAGCATTGATTGTGCAAGAATGAACTGCTATCAGTCAGGATTTGGTCCAGAAGTTGATTGAGAGCATGCCAGGGAGAATTGCAGAGGTCCTGAAGAAGAAGGGTCAACACTGCAAATATTGACTTGCTGCATTAACTCATTCTAACTGTCAATATAAGCTTTTGTTACTCATATGTTTGCAATTATTACATTTCTGTCTGTGATAAAAACATCTGTCAAACACACATAAAAACCAGAGGGCAGCAGATCATGTGAAAATATAATATTTGTGTCATTCTCAAAACTTTTGGCCATGACTGTACACTTTAATCCGCTGCGATATCCGTATGATATCTATTTAATATACTTTAATCCGCTACGATATCCATATGATATCTATTTAACCCCTTAACGACCGCCGATGCGCCTTTTAACGGCGGTCATTAAGGGTACTTAAACCACAGTGCCGTTAATTAACGGCGCTGTGGAAAAAGTGAATAGCGCCCCCCAGAGGCGCATTTTCTCCGGGATCTCGGCTACCGGGGTAGCCGAGACCTCAGAGAACATGAATTGGGTCGGTTTTTACCGACCCCGATGTTGCGATCGCCGTTATTAACCCTATAACGACGATCGCAACAAAAAGGAAAAAACGGTGTGCCATTTAATTTCTCTCTCCTCTGATGTGATCGGACATCAGAGGAGAGAGAAAAAGGGTCCCCGATCCCCCCCTTGTGGCCCCCGATCCCCTCCATGGGGCCCCCGGTGGGCGCCACCATCTTTGAGGCCTAGAAAATGGCGGGCGCATGCTCAGTGCGCATGCCGCGTAGTGCTGGGGGGCTTGGGCAATTTTCTCTGGGGTCTCGGCTGCCGAGGGTAGCCGAGACCCCAGAGAACATGATCCGGGTCGGTATTTACCGACCCCGGTGTCGCCATCGCCGTTATACTGAGTATAACGGCGACAGCAAAAAAAAAAAAAAGATTTCTCTCCCCTCTGATGTGATCACACATCAGAGGGGAGAGAATTAGGGTCCCCAGGTCCCCCGAACGCCCCCCGTACCTCCCGGTGTCCTCCGGCAGGTCCCCCTGTGCTGCGATCCTCCTGGGTCTTCTTCCTGTAAAATAAAAAATGGCAGGCGCATGCGCAGTGCGCCAGCCGAATCTGCCTGGCGGCAGTGTCATGGTAATATATATGTATTCCATATATTCAAAGTATATTCATATATATGCATTCACAGTTAGATAGATCTCACTTGCTAAAAATCCTGTGCTCACACATATCTATGCAAAAGCTGATGCCAGCTATAATCAGTCGTTAAAGACGACCCTGGCCTTCATAAGGAACAAGTACAGAGAGTCTTAACCCCTCTCTGACATCTGACGTACTATCCCGTCCATAAAACCCGTGACAATCTGACCACGGACGGGATAGTACGTCATAGCGATCAGCTGCGCTCCTGGGGGGAGCGCAGCTGATCGCCGCCAGGTGTCAGCTGATTATCACAGCTGACACCCGGGACTGTGTGCCAGGAGCGGTCACGGACCGCTCCCGGCACATTAACCCCTTGCACACCGCGATCAAACATGATCGCGGTGTACTGGGGGCACAGGGGAGGATCGCGCAGGGAGAGGGCTCCCTGCGCGCCCCCCTGAGACCCTCAGAACAGCGCGATGTGATTGCGCTGTTCTGAGGGCTTCCTCCCTCCCAGGACCCGGATCCAAGATGGCGCCGGGGTCCTGGAGGGAGGCGGCTTCCTCAGTGCCTGCCGAGAGCAGGCACTGAGAAGCCTGCAGAGCTGCCTGTGAGATCGCTGGTCTCACAGAGTGCTGTGCACACTGTGAGACCAGCGATCTGACATTTTACAGTGATGTCCCACCCTGGGACAATGTAAAAAAGTAAAAAAAATAAAAATAAACGTGTAAAAAAAAAATTCCAAAATAAATAATAAAAAAAAAAAATATTCCCCAATAAATTCATTTCTTCCTGTAAATAAAAAAAATAAAACAATAAAAGTACACATATTTGGTATCGCCGCGTCCGTAACGACCCCCCCTATAAAACTGTCCCACTAGTTAACCCCTTTAGTGAACCCCTTAAAAAAATAAATAAAAACAAAGCAAAAAATCAGTTCTTTATCATCATACCGCTGAACAAAAAGTGGAATAACATGCGATCAAAAAGACCGATATAAATAAACATAGTACCGCTGAAAACGTCATCTTGTCCCGCAAAAAACGAGCCATCACACAGCATCATCAGCGAAAAAGTAAAAAAGTTATAGCTCGCAGAATAAAGCGATGCAAAAATAATTATTTTTTATATAAAATTGTTTTTTTTCTATAAAAGCGCCAAAACAAAAAAAATGATATAAATGAGGTATCGCCATAATCGTACTGACCCGAAGAATAAAACTGCTTTATCAATTTTACCACACGCGGAATGGTATAAACGCCTCCCCCAACAGAAATTCATGAATTGCTGATTTTTGTTCATTCTAACCTCCCAAAAATAGAAATAAAAAGCGATCAAAAAATGTCACGTGCTCAAAAATAGTACCAATAAAAACTTCACCTCGTCCCGCAAAAAATAAGACCTCACATGACTCTGTGGGCCAAAATATGCAAAAATTATAGCTCTCAAAATGTGGTGATGCAAAAACTATTTTTTGCAATAAAAAGCGTCTTTTAGCGTGACAGCTGCCAATCATAAAAACCCGCTATAAATAGTAAATCAAACCCCCCTTTATCACCCCCTTAGTTAGGGAAAAATAATAAAATTACAAAAATGTATTTATTTCCATTTTCCCATTAGGGTTATGGTTAAGGTTAGGGTTGCGGCTAAAGTTTGGGTTAGGGTTGGCGCTAAAGTTAGTATTATGGTTATGGTTGGGATTAGGGATAGGGGTGTGTTAGGGTTAGGTTTGTGGTTAGGGTTGGGACTAGGGTTAGGGGTGTGTTGGGGTTAGGGTTGGAGTTAGAATTGGGGGGTTTCCGCTGTTTAGGCACATCAGGGGCTCTCCAAATGTGACATCTCAATTCCAGCCAATTCTGCGTTGAAAAAGTGAAACGGTGCTCCTTCCCTTCTGAGCTCTGCCATGCGCCCAAACAGTAGTTTACTCCCACATGGGGTATCAGCGTACTCTGGACCCTAAGAGTTATTGTGCAATTTGTCCTATTTCTTCTGTTACCCTTGGGAAAATAAAAAACTGGGGGCAAAAATATAATTTTTTTTAAAAAAAATGATTTTTTTTGTTTTTACGGCTGTACGTTATAAACTTCTGTGAAGCACTTGGGGCTTCATAGCGCTCACCACACATTCTGTCAGGATCCCGTCTGGGTTGGAGCCGATGTTACTGCAAACACTAGGGAAAGCAGAGGCAGGTAGCGTAGTCAGGTGGCAGCCGGAGGTCGGTACACAGGAAAGCAGTGTTTGTAGCAGAGGAGCAGGCAGATAACGTAGTCAGGTGGCAGCCGGAGGTCGGTACACAGGAAAGGCAATTCGGTAGCAGAGGAGCAGGCAGATAACGTAGTCAGGTGGCAGGCCGAGGTCAGTTCACAGGAGAGCAGTGTTTGAAGCAGCAGGAACAGCAGGAGAAAGAGCTTGACTAAAGGCTGGAAGCACAATAATCTCGCAATGACACACCCACAGGGCCAGGTTTATATAGGGCGTGTAATTGGCAATCAGAGGCCAAACGAGAGAGCACTGGGTGAAGCCGATCAGGAAGAACAGTCAATGGTATCTGGGTTCAGCAAGGAACTTTGTAGCCAGCAGAATAGCTCAGATGGTAGAGCTGCTGGCTGGTGGACAAGAGACACTGGGTTCGATTCCTGACAGTACTCCCCTCCTTCCAGGATGGCCTCTGGACATCTCAGGAGCTGGCTTATCTGGGTACCTCTGATGGAAGGCTCTTGTAAGTCCAGGAGCATGGACGTTGTCCTTTGGTTCCCATGAATTTTCCTCTGGTCCGTAACCTTCCCACTGCACCAGATACTGCAGTTTACCTCTGAATTTTCGGGAGTCCAGAATCTTATTCACAATGTATTCTTCTTCACCACGGATCCTTTCTGGTGGAGAAGGTGGCCGAATTCTTCCTGGAAACGGGTTTTCACAGAAGGGTTTGAGCAAGGATATGTGAAACACTGGATGAATCCTCAGATTGTTGGGAAGTTTTAAACGAAAAGCAACCTGGTTAATTTTTGCAGAAATTTGAAAAGGCCAATGAATTTCTGACCCAATTTGGAGGATGGCACCTGTGTCTTAAGGTTTTTAGTGGACAGCCAAACTTTGTCTCCAACCTGAAGAGCAGGGGCACTCTCCGATGTTTATCTGCTGCTTCCTTATATTCTTCCTGGGTCTTGAGTAATATCTCTGATAATTCCTTCTGGGATTCCTGTAATTTTGCAAGCCTGTCATTAACAGCAGGAATGGGAGTGTTCACTGGCAGATTAGGAATAAATACTGGATGTACTCCATAATTAGCAAAAAATGGGGTTTGAGATGTAGCGCTATGTATGGAGTTGTTGTAGGCAAACTCTGCTGTTGGTAAATAGTCCACCCAGTCATCCTGAAGATAAGAAATGAAGCAACGGAGGTATTGCTCCAAAGTCTGGTTCGTTCTCTCCGTCTGGCCATTGGACTGAGGATGGAAAGCGGTAGAAAGATTCACCGTGACTCCCAAGGCTGTACAGAAACTCTTCCAAAATTTTGACGTAAATTGAACGCCTCTGTCAGACACCACGTTGTCAGGAATTCCATGTAACCTGAATACCTCTTTGATCATCAGTTCTGCAGTTTTTTCAGCAGTAGGAATTCCTTCAGTTGGAATAAAGTGGGCCATTTTTGTGAGTCGGTCCACTATGACAAGGATGACGGTCATCTGTTTGGAAGGGGGTAGTTCCACAATAAAATCCATAGAAATAGATCCCCAAGGCCTGGATGGAACTGGGAGTGGTTGCAAGAGTCCTAGAGGAGACAATCGTGGGGTCTTGTTTCGTGCGCATGTTAAACAGGTTGAAACATATTTCCTCACGTCCTTCCTACAATTAGGCCACCAAAAGAAACGAAGTAGTAAGTCTTGTGTTTTTGCAACCCCAGGATGTCCTGCCAGTTTAGAATCATGGACACTTTTGAGGACTTCAAGGCGAGAAGATTCAGGTACATATATTTTGTGTTTCTGCATCCAAAACCCCTCTTTGAATGAAAGATCGACGTCTTCCGAAGGATGGTTAAGGAAAGAGTCCTCTTGATATCCATCTTTAATTCTATTACATAGTCCTCTAGAGTGCAATATTCCCAAAAAATTTTTAGGGCCTAGAATTGTATCGTCATTACTAGACCTCTCCTGAGGTTCCGAACACATCCTGGACAGAGCGTCAGCCTTGCCATTTCTTGAACCAGGCCGGTAAGAGATTATAAAATTGAATCTTGAGAAAAATAAGGCCCATCGTGCTTGTCTTGCAGACAATCTTTTTGCTGTACGGAGGAAGTCAAGATTCTTGTGGTCCGTGAGGACAGTCACAGGGTGATTGGCACCTTCCAGAAGATGTCTCCACTCGGAGAAGGCAACTTTAATGGCTAACAGTTCTTTATTACCGATGTCGTAGTTCTTTTCTGCAGATGACATGGTGTGGGAAAGAAACGCACATGGGTGAAGTTGCATCTTGTCCCCAACTCGCTGAGACAGAATGGCTCCCACTGCAGAGTCCGAGGCATCCACTTCGACAGTAAATGGCAATTCAGGATTTGGGTGTACTAACAATGGAGCAGATGTAAAAAGAGTTTTCAACTTGTCAAAAGCCTCCTGTGCCTCCGGAGACCAGAAAAATGCTTTGGTCTTTTTTGTTAGTGTAGTAATTGGTAGTATGATCCGTGAAAAGTTCTTTATACATTTTCGGTAAAAATTTGCAAATCCTATGAAACGCTGGACATCTTTTAAATTTCTTGGAACAGGCCAGTCCACTACAGCATTGATTTTGCCGGGATCCATGCTCAGACCTTCTGGGGAGATAATATATCCCAGAAATTGGATACTAGTTTGTTCAAACTCACATTTTTCAAGTTTAATGTAAAGCTGGTTCTCCTGTAGTCGTTCCAAGACTAACTGGACGTGCCTGCGATGCTCTTCCAAGGTGTCTGAAAATATAAGAATGTCATCGAGATAAGCCACAACGAATTGGTCCAAGAAATCTCGAAATACATAATTAATAAAATGTTGAAAGGTGGCTGGGGCATTGCTAAGGCCAAAGGTCATAACCAGAGATTCAAAATGTCCATATCTCGTTCTGAAGGCGGTCTTCCACTCATCTCCTGGGCGAATCCGTATGAGGTTGTAAGCCCCTCTAAGATCCAGCTTCGTAAAGATTTTCGCAGAACGGAGTCTCTCAAATAGTTCAGGAATCAAGGGTAGCGGGTAGCGATTCTTGACAGTGATATTATTCATCTCTCTGTAGTCAATACATGGCCGCGGAGTGGAGTCTTTCTTTTCAACAAAGAACAGGGGTGCCCCAGCTGGAGATGTGGAAGGTCGAATAAAGCCTTTCTCTAAATTTTCATCCAGGAACTTTCTTAATACCTTCAATTCAGGTTCGGAAAGATTGTATATCCGTCCAAATGGAATGGTTGCTCCTGGCAGCAATTCAATGGGACAGTCGTAAGGACGGTGAGGAGGTAATTGATCTGCTTTCTTCTTACTGCAGACATCAGAGAACTGCTGATATTGAGGTGGTAGTTTCTCTTCCTTCTCATGCGAAATCTCAGAGATTTGGACTTGTTGGAGAGCAGGGGGTTCCTTATGACAATTATTCTTACAGTAGTCAGATGGAAAGGTGATGGTCCTTGATGCCCAGTTGATAGAAGGGTTATGGACTGAAAACCAGGGGATCCCTAGAATAACCGGAAATTTCGGAGATGAAATAAGGTGGAAACTGACAGCTTCATGATGATCCGGGTCGATACAAATCTCCAGTTCGATTGTCTCATGCGTGACAGGTCCAGAAGACAAAGGTGATCCATCCACAGTTTCCATTTCAATTGGTGTGGATTTGGTCCTACTGGAAATATTATTATCACGTGTAAATTTTAAGTCCATAAAATTTCCTCCTGCTCCCGAATCCAACAGGGCAGAGCATTGTATTTTTTGGGTGCCCATTACAACCTGAATGGGGATTACAAAATGAGATGATGTAGTATGTATTTTGTCTATATCTGGCGTTACTGATGAGATAGTCTGTAAGATGGAATCCGACTGCTGAGAAAGGTCCATATTGCTGGCAGACCTGTTGTTGGTAAAGGCTATAGTCTTTTTGTTAGGACAGTTGATGGCATAGTGTCCAGGGTCCCCACAATAGAGGCAGAGATGTTCTGCACGTCGCCTCTCCTTCTCCTGTGCAGAGAGTGGTCTTCGGATGACGTCGATCTGCATCGGTTCAGTCACGCCTTGCGTCTTTTCTTGGTGGTCTGATGCTGAAAATGAGAAGCCAGGGCTATTCCCAAGTGCTCGCAATCTCTCCTTTCTCCTTTCAGTAAGTCTCTGGTCAATCCGGATACACAGTTGAATAAAGTCCTCCAACTGGTCAGGGGTCTCAACCCTGGCAAGCTCGTCTTTCACTGGTTCTGATAACCCTCGTCGGAATTGACTTCTCTGGGCCGCTGGATTCCAGGTGGTGTCGGCCACCCAGCGACGGAACTCCGATGTATATTCCGCAACAGAGCGACGTCCTTGGCGCAAATTATGTAATTTGGTTTCTGCTGTGGCACAGCGGTTTGGGTCATCAAAAACTTGATTCATAGCTGCGATGAAAGCTTCCAGGTCATTAAGGAGGGCATAGTGCTTTTCTACATAAGGTGAAGCCCAAGCAAGAGCTTCATCCGTCAGGAGATTTATCATCAAAAAAACTTTCTTCCTCTCACTGGTATAGGGAGCAGGTTGCATCTGGAAGTATATGCGGCATTGATTGAGGAATCCTCGGTACTGCTGGCGATCCCCACTGAACTTTGCAGGCAGCGGCAGCCGCGCGTTTGATTCGGACCCTGAATTGCGCACGTCCAGAAGTTGTTTTTGAAGCTCAATTACTTCCTGTTGTATCACCGTGAAATCAGTTTGTAACTTGGAATATTTTCCTTGAGAGTCAGTACAAAAACTTTGAAGCTCCGTAACTTGCCGCCTCAGGGTGTTCACAGCGGACTCCATTTTGGTGCGAGATTATTCTGTCAGGATCCCGTCTGGGTTGGAGCCGATGTTACTGCAAACACTAGGGAAAGCAGAGGCAGGTAGCGTAGTCAGGTGGCAGCCGGAGGTCGGTACACAGGAAAGCAGTGTTTGTAGCAGAGGAGCAGGCAGATAACGTAGTCAGGTGGCAGCCGGAGGTCGGTACACAGGAAAGGCAATTCGGTAGCAGAGGAGCAGGCAGATAACGTAGTCAGGTGGCAGGCCGAGGTCAGTTCACAGGAGAGCAGTGTTTGTAGCAGCAGGAACAGCAGGAGAAAGAGCTTGACTAAAGGCTGGAAGCACAATAATCTCGCAATGACACACCCACAGGGCCAGGTTTATATAGGGCGTGTAATTGGCAATCAGAGGCCAAACGAGAGAGCACTGGGTGAAGCCGATCAGGAAGAACAGTCAATGGTATCTGGGTTCAGCAAGGAACTTTGTAGCCAGCAGAATAGCTCAGATGGTAGAGCTGCTGGCTGGTGGACAAGAGACACTGGGTTCGATTCCTGACACATCTAGATAAGTTCCTTGTGGGGTCTATTTTCCAAAATGGGGTCACTTGTGGGGGGTTTCCACTGTTTAGGCGCATCAGGGGCTCTCCAAATGCGACATGACGCCCCCAGACCATTCCATCAAAGTCTACAATCCAAAACGTCACTACTTCCCTTCCGAGCCCCAACGTGTACCCATACAGTAGTTTTATCCCACATATTGGGTATCCACGTACTCAGGACAAATTGGACAACAACTTTTGGGGTCCAATTTCTCCTGTTACCCTTGTGAAAATAAAATATTGGGGGCGAAAAAAATAATTTTTGTAAAAAAAAAAATATTTTTTATTTTTACGGCTGTTCGTTATAAACTTCTGTGAAGCACTTAGGGGTTCAAAGTGCTCACCACACATCTAGATAAGTTCCTTGTGGGGTCTATTTTCCAAAATGGGGTCACTTGTGGGGGGTTTCCACTGTTTAGGTGCATCAGGGGCTCTCCAAATGCGACATGAAAGCCCCAGAGCATTCCATCAAAGTCTACAATCCAAAACGTCACTACTTCCCTTCCGAGCCCCAACGTGTACCCATACAGTAGTTTTCTCCCACATATTGGGTATCAGCGTACTCAGGACAAATTGGACAACAACTTTTGGGGTCCAATTTCTCCTGTTACCCTTGTGAAAATAAAATATTGGGGACGAAAAAATAATTTTTGTAAAAAAAATAAATACATTTTATTTTACGGCTGTACGTTATAAACTTCTGTGAAGCACTTGGGGGTTCAAAGTGCTCACCACACATCTAGATAAGTTCCTTGAGGGGTCTAGTTTCCAAAATGGTGTCATTTGTGGGGGGTTTCCACTGTTTAGGCAGATCAGGAGCTCTCCAAACACGACATGGCATCCAGCCAATTCTGCGTTGAAAAAGTCAAACGGCACTCCTTCCCTTCCAAACTCTGCCATGCACCCAAACAGTGGTTTACCCCCACATATGGGGTATCAGCGTACTCAGGACAAATTGCACAATAACTTTTGGAGTCTTATTACCCTTGGGAAAATAAAAATTGGGGTGAAAAGATCATTTTTGTGGAAAAAATATGATTTTTTAATTTTACGGCTCTACGTTATAAACTTGTGTGAAGCACTTGGGGGTTCAAATTGCTCACCAAAGATCTAGATAAGTTCCTTAGGGGGTCTAGTTTCCCAAATGGGGTCACTTGTGGGGTGTTTCCACTGTTTAGGCACATCAGGGGCTCTCCAAATGCAACATGGCGTCCAATCTCAATTCCAGCCAATTTTGGTTGGAAAAAGTCAAATGGTGCTCCTTCCATTAAGACCTCTACCGTGCGCCCAAACAGTGGTTCCCCCCCACATATTGGGTATCAGCATACTCAGGACAAATTGGACAACAACTTTTGTGGTCCAATTTCTCCTGTTACCCTTGGGAAAATAAAAAATTAGTGACTAAAAATAATTTTTGTGGGAAAAAAATAGGATTTTTTATTTTCATGCCCGGGCATTATAAACTTGTGTGAAGCACTTGGGAGTTCAAAGTGCTCACCAAAGCTATAGATAAGTTCCTTAGGGGGTCTAGTTTCCAAAATGTGGTCACTTGTGGGGGGTTTCTACTGTTTAGGCTCATCTGGGGCACTGCAAACGGAACATGACCCCCATCAACGTCTGAATTCCAAAACGTTACTCCTTCCTTTCCAAGCCCTGCCGTGCGCCCAAACAGTTTCCCCCCCACATATTGGGTATCAGCGTACTCAGGACAAATTGGCCAACAACTTTTGGGGTCCAATTTCCTTGGGAAAAATCAAAAATTTGGGACTAAAAAATCATTTTTGTGGAAAATTGTTTCTTTTTTTTTTCACACCCAGGCATTATAAACTTTTGTGAAACATTTGGGGATTCAAAGTGCTCACAACAGATCTAGATAAGTTCCTTAGGGGGTCTAGTTTCCAAAATGGTGTCACTTGTGGGGGGTTTCCACTGTTTAGGCGCATCAGGGGCTCTCCAAACGTGACATGGCGCCTGATCTCAATTTCAGCCAATTTTAGTTTGAAAAGTCAAACGGCGCTCCTTCCCTTATGAGCTCTGCTGGGCACACAGACAGTGGTTTTCCCCCACTTATGGGGTATTGGCGTACTCAGGAGAAATTGCACAACAACTTTATCTGTCCATTTTCTTCTTTATACCCTTGTGAAAATAAAAAAAAAGTTTGTAAAAGATAATTTTTGTGGCTAAAAAGTTAAATATTTATTTTTTCCTTCCACGTTGCTTCAGCTCCTGTGAAGCACCTGAAGGGTTAATAAACTTTTTGAATGTGGTTTTGAGTACCTTGAGGGGTGCAGTTTTTAGAATAGTGTCACTTTTGGGTATTTTCTGCTATATAGACCCCTCAAAGTGACTTCAAATATGAGGTGGTCCCTAAAAAAATGGCTTTGTAAATTTTGTTGTAAAAATGAGAAATCGCTAGTCAACTTTTAACCCTTATAATTTCCTAAGAAAAAAAAATTTTGATTCCAAAATTGTGCTGATGTAAAGTAGACATGTGGGAAATGTTATTTCTTAACTATTTTGTGTGACATATTTCTCTGTTTTAAGGGAATAAAAATTCAAAGTTTGAAAATTGCAAAATTTTAAAAATTTTCGCCATATTTGCATTTTTTTCAAAAATAAACGCAAGTTATATCGAAGAAATTTTACCAATAACGTGAAGTACAATATGTCACGAGAAAACAATCTCAGAATCGCGCAGATCCGTTGAAGCGTTCCAGAGTTATAACCTCATAAAGAGACAGTGGTCAGAATTGTAAAAATTGGCCCGGTCATTAACGTGCAAACCACCCTTGGGGGTGAAGGGGTTAATAGATATCTATTGTTTTCTTTACTAGTCATGCAAGAAAGCTAGGGCAAAGAACAGTAAACAATAAATCTGCAACTTCAGCCCTTTTATCATAATTATCATACTTACACTAGAACAGCCAATAATCTAGCAGCTTTTAATTGTATGTTAATTGACTAACCAGCCCCTTTTTGTAAACGTATAAAACCTTGAATGAATAATAAATAAGGGGTCTTGACGAACTGCTATACTGACACTTCCGTGTGGACAGTTTTCATTTCGTTCTGAGCGCTCAAAAAGACATTTAATAGAAAATTGGGAACGGCACCAGCAAACACTTCAGGATAGATTTATCCTAATTAAATTTCCATAACAGCAGATTAAAGAAAATTTTCATTCATTCTCCTAAAAGTACATTTTGATCACTGTGATAAACTATCATAGTGATTAAAATAAAAAAAACAGTACATAACCCCCCCTTTATCACCCCCTTAGTTAGGGACATATAATTAAATATAGAAATTATATTTATTTTAATTTTTCCGTTAGGGTTAGGGCTAGGGTTATATTTAGGGTTAGGGTTAGGCTGGGTTCATACTGCGTTATGGCAGTCCGTTAGATGGACTGCGTTACACCGCAGTATAACGCGGTGTAACGCAGTCCGTTAACGCTGCCATTCACCCCCATTTGAGGGCGCATCGCGACGCATGCCGTAAAGCGGCATGCGTTTGCGACGTGCCATCATTCAGTGACGGAGCCTCGGACGTGGCCTGAGGTGTCTGGGCTCCGTCACCGCTAGAGCAGAGGAATTATCTGATTCCTCTGCGCTAGCGGGTATAGCATTACGCGATCGCGTTATGCTATACCGTTACCAGCCCGTCAACCCTATGTGTTGAACGGGCTGGTAAAACGCAAAATGAACCTAGCCTTAGGGTTAGGGTTATAATTAGGGTTAGGGTTACAATTAGGGTTAGGGTTACAATTAGGGTTGGAACTAGGGTTGGGATTAGGGTTAGGATTAGGGTTGGGATTAGGGTTAGGGGTGTGTTGGGGTTAGGATTGGAGCTAGAATTGAGGGGTTTCCACTATTTAGGCACATCAGGGGGTCTCCAAACACGACGTAGCGTTCAAAAAGTCAAATAGCGCTCCCTCCCTTCTGAGCCCTGGCGTGCGCCCAAACAGTGGTTTACCCCAACGTATGGGGTATTAGCGTACTCAGGACAAATTGCACACCAATTTTGGGGTTCTAATTTCTCTTGTTACCCTTGGGAAAATAAAAAATAGCTGGCTAAAAAAATCATTTTTGAGGAAAAAAATAATTTTTTATTTTCATGGCTCTGCGTTTATAAATTTCTGTGAAGCACTTTGGGGTTCAAAGTGCTCACCACACATCTAGATAAGTTCCTTAGGGGGTCTAGTTTCCAAAATGGGGTCACTTGTGGGGGTTTTCCACTGTTTAGGCACATCTGGGGCACTGCAAACGGAACATGACCCCCATCAACGTCTGCATTCCAAAACGTTATTACTTCCTTTCCAAGCCCTGCCGTGCGCCCAAACAGTCCCCCCCACATATTTGGTATCAGCGTACTCAGGACAAATTGGACAACAACTTTTAGGGTCCAATTTCCTTGTGAAAAATCAAAAATTTGGGAGTAAAAAAATCATTTTTGTGGAAAATTGTTTTTTTTTTCACAAACAGGCATTATAAACTTTAGTGAAACACTTGGGGGTTCAAAGTGCTCACCACACATCTAGATAAGTTCTTTAGGGGTCTAGTTTCCAAAATGGGGTATCTTGTGGGGGGTTTCCACTGTTTAGACACATCAGGGCCTCTACAAACGCGACATGGCGTCCAGCCAATTCTGCGTTGAAAAAGTCAAACGGCACTCCTTCCCTTCCAAGCTCTGCCATGCACCCAAACAGTAGTTTACCCCCACATATGAGGTATCAGCATGCTCAGGACAAATTGCACAAAAACTTTGGGGTCTTGTTACCCTTGGGAAAATAGAAATTGGGGTGAAAAGATCATTTTTGTGGAAAAAAATTATTTTTTTATTTTCACGGCTCTACGTTATAAACTTGTGTGAAGCACTTGGAGGTTCAAAGTGCTCACCACACATCTAGATAAGTTCCTTAAGGGGTCTAGTTTCCAAAATGAGGTCACTTGTTGGGGGTTTCCACTGTTTAGGCACATCAGGGCTCTCTAAACGCGACATGGCATCCAGCCAATTCTGCGTTGAAAAAGTCAAACGGCGCTCCTTCCCTTGCGACCTCTGCCGTGCGCCCAAAACATGGTTTACCCCAACATATGGGGTATCGGCGTATTCAGGAGAAATTGAACAACAAATTTTGTGGTTCATTTTTTCTTTTAACACTTGTGAAAATAAAAAAAATTGGTTCCGAAGTAAAGCTTTTGCAAAAAAAGTTAAATGTCAATTTTTTCCTTCCACATTGCTTCAGCTCCTGTGAAGCATCTGATGGGTTAATAAACTTCTTGAATGTGGTTTTGAGCACCTTGAGGGGTGCAGTTTTTTAGAATGGTGTCACTTTTGGGTATTTTCTATCATATAGACCCCTCAAAGTGACTTCAAATGTGATGTGGTCCCTAAAAAAAAATGTTGTTGTAAAAATGAGAAATCGCTGGTCAACTTTTAACCCTTATAACTTCATAACAAAAGAAAATTTTGTTCCCAAAATTGTGCTGATGTAAAGTAGACATGTGGGAAATGTTATTTATTAAGAAATTTGTGTGACAAATCTCTCTGATTTAAGGGCATAAAAATTTCAAGTTTGAAGATTGCAAAATTTTCTAAATTTTCGCCATATTTCCGTTTTTTTCATAAATAAAAGCAAGTCATATAAAAAATGTTTTACCACTAACGTGAAGTACAATATGTCACGAAAAAACATTCTCAGAATCAGCTGGATTCGTTAAAGCGTTCCAGAGTTATAACCTCATAAAGTGACAGTGGTCAGAATTGTAAAAATTGGCCAGGTCATTAAGCTGCAAAATGGCTCTGTCACTAAGGGGTTAATACACTTTAATATCAGTTTGTTATGAATTTATTGTCAATTTGTGAAAAATGTGTCAGTAAGCAATTTAATACACTTTGGTTATCAAATTGTGTGAATCGTGTATCTATTTAATAAACTTTAACACGCTACGATATCCGCATGATATCTATTTAATACACTTAATATCAGTTTGTTATGAATTTATTGTCAATTTGTGAAAAATGTGCCAGGAAGCAATTTAATACACTTTGATTCACTACGATATTCGTGTGGTACCTATTTAATAAACTTTAACACGCTGCGATATCCATATATCTTTGTGGGCCTCCCCCATCTAGTGTTTGCTTTATTTCTGTGTCCCAGAACTCAAAGCACTTACATCTGCTTGTCATTCTGTATATAAAATGCAGCAGAGACACAAACTCATTTTGGTCTATGTGATAATTGGGTTATCAAATAAAATACATGAGATATACAATGATATAAAATCACACTATCAAATAAGACACACTGCTCTGATAACAGCAAAAACACAAATAAAATACATGAGATATACAATGATATAAAATCACACTATCAAATAAGACACACTGCTCTGATAACAGCAGCAAACTCACAAATAAAATACAAGAGATATACAATGATATAAAATCACACTATCAAATAAGACACACTGCTCTGATAGCAGCAGCAAACTCATATCATGATCATATAAAATGAGAATCATGCTGATATGTTGTAAAGTGTAAATCGCTGTATCAAATAAACTAAATACTCTGATAACAATATCAAACTCATATCAAAATGATTCACAAAACATATCAAAATGAGGATCAGCCAGATACACTACTACGAAAGTTCGAAAAATGTAACAACTTTAAATCTCGTTAGCACTCCTCATCCTGATTGCCAACAAACGCCAAATATCGACCCTGATAAAATTCAAGAGATCGCTGAAATTGTACGCCATGTAAACCAACTCACAAATACAATACATGAGATATACAATGAAAAATCACACTATCAAATAAGACACACTGCTCTGATAACAACAGCAAACTCATACCATGATCATATAAAATGAGAATCATGCTGATATGTTGCCAACAAACGCCAAGTACCGCCAAAGATATAAAAAGAATGCTGAATTTTTACTAAACAGGTTACACCAGAATAAAAATGTGACAGATCGGAATGATAAAGCCGAATTTATTTTCAAAGTCGCTGTAATACCCGGGACTAACTAACTGGATTTGGTACGTAGTACAACGCAGAGCCAGGCCCTGACCAGCAGGAATTTACCTAGGGGCTGGGAATCGTTTATGCGGGCTATGGTCGAACTAAATATACCCTCTACAGTCGTGGGTAATCCCACTACTAGACAGCATTTAGACTAATTAAAATGGCCGCCAGCGAAGATGTATCTACACCGATGAGGCTAGACCCCGCACCCCGTACAATTCATTCTTTGCACTCGCCGTCATTAGGTACCATACGGGGAACTCTGCTACCTAAAAAGAGGTCTCTACCGCTACTACAATCCATGTGGCTCACGATGTAGCCGCTGTACTTGTTAATTATTTGTTCTGTATGATGTGTAATGCTATTTGTTAATTGTACATGTGAAGCTTTTATATCATTCTGTACGAACTTTTAAATGCTTGAAATGTCTTTGAGATGTATTTAATGACACTTTTTATATTATTCTGTATGAATTTTTATATATATTCAAAATGTCTTGGAGGTGTATTTATTTATTACAATAAAATCTACTATAAAATCACTCGTAACCCAATTTTTGATGAATGATGGTCAAAATCGTGGCAAATTTTATAGCTGAGATTATCATCTTTAAAAATCGAACTGAGTGTCTCCCAACATGCCTGTCCAAGCTGTACAGTAATGGCCAAAAGTTTTGAGAATGACACAAATATTAATTTTTACAAAGTCTACTGCTTCACTTTTTCTAATGGCAATTTGCATATACTCCAGAATGTTATAAAGAGTGATCAGCTTAACAGCAATTACTTGCAAAGTCAATATTTGGCTAGAAAATGAACTTTATCCCCAAAACACATTTCAACATCATTGCAGCCCTGCCTTAAAAGGACCAGCTAACCTCTTTTCAGTGATTGCTCTATTAACACAGGTGTGGGTGTTGATGAGGACATGGCTGGAGATCAATCTGTCATGATTAAGTAAGAATGACACCACTGGACACTTTAAAAGGAGGCTGGTGCTTGGCATCATTGTTTCTCTTCTGTTAACCATGGTTATCTCTAAAGAAACACGTGCAGTCATCATTGCAATGCACAAAAATGGCCTAACAGGGAAGAGTATCGCAGCTAGAAAGATTGCACCTCAGTCAACAATCTATCGCATCATCAAGAACTTCAAGGAGAGAGGTTCCATTGTTGCCAAAAAGGCTTCAGGGCGCCCAAGAAAGACCAGCAAGCGCCAGGACCGTCTCTTAAAAGTGTTTCAGCTGCGGGATCGGGCTACAAGCAGTGCAGAGCTTGCTCAGGAATGGCAGCAGGCAGGTGTGAGTGCATCTGCACGCACTGTGAGGCAGAGACTCTTGGAGCAAGGCCTGGTCTCAAGGAGGGCAGCAAAGAAGCCACTTCTCTCCAGAAAAAACATCATGGACAGACTGATATTCTGCAAAAGGTACAGGCAGTGGACTGCTGAGGACTGGGGTAAAGTTATTTTCTCTGATGAATCCCCTTTTTGATTGTTTGGGACATCAGGAAAACGCCTCATTCGGAGTTGACAAGGTGAGCGCTACCACCAGTCTTGTCTCATGCCAACTGTTAAGCATCCTGAAACCATTCATGTGTGGGGTTGCATCTCAGCCAAGGGAATCGGTTCTCTCACAGTCTTGCCTAAAAACACAGCCATGAATAAAGAATGGTACCAGAATGTCCTCCAAGAGCAACTTCTTCCAACCTTCCAAGAGCAGTTTGGAGATCAACAATGCCTTTTCCAGCATGATGGAGCACCTTGCCATAAAGCAAAGGTGATAACTAAATGGCTCAGGGAACAAAACATAGAGATTTTGGGTCCATGGCGTGGAAACTCCCCAGATCTTAATCCCATTGAGAACTTGTGGTCAATCATCAAGAGACGGGTGGACAAACAAAAACCTAAAAATTCTGACAAAATGAAAGCATTGATTGTGCAAGAATGGACTGCTACCAGTCAGGATTTGGTCCAGAAGTTGATTGAGAGCATGCCAGGGAGAATTGCAGAGGTCCTGAAGAAGAAGGGTCAACACTGCAAATATTGACTTGCTGCATTAACTCATTCTAACTGTCAATATAAGCTTTTGTTACTCATATGTTTGCAATTATTATATTTCTGTCTGTGATAAAAACATCTGTCAAACACACATAAAAACCAGAGGGCAGCAGATCATGTGAAAATATAATATTTGTGTCATTCTCAAAACTTTTGGCCATGACTGTATTTCTCTCATCACTATCCCGTTGTCATGGGTGCATCGCCACGAAGATCGTCGCGATTGCACATTCTGACTTCTCACAGCTGAGCTGCTGTTTCTTTGTGTTTGGTAATGAGAGAGTTAATTTTACCTAGCTCTTTGCTAAGACTAGGTTCAGCCTCGCCCGGCTGCTTTGGATTATGTTCTAATTAGTTTCCTTTATATTCCTGCCAGTCTGGGTGTTGGATGCCGGTGAAAGCATTCATATAGTTTAGCAGACTGGATCGGTTCTGGGAATACTTAAGCTAAGAGCTCCTTAGTTGTTTTTTACTCTTACAGCTTATAGTTTATCTCTGAGACCTATGGTGTTCCTACTGTGTGTGAGTGTTGTATGTAAGACTTTATTTACTTTATTTCTTATCTTTCTTGTATGTCTTTCTGTTCATTAACCGTTACCTGGTCATTCCCTTTGGTGGTATTCAGGGTCCTTCTTAGGACTAGAATACAGTTGGCAGGGATTGATAGGAGACAGGGTTTACGCTGGTGGCCTGGACCTCTGTACCTTTAACAGTACCTCCAGGTTGAGGGATTAGTTAGGACCCCAGTTAGGGTCAGCTTAGACCCCGGTCACCCTCTAGCCGGAGACAGCGTATAACGGATTCCGTTTTGACCCACTGGACTTTCTGTCAGGTAAATCTATGTTATCATATAGCTATGCACATGTTATATAGTATGTTGCCCTTTTGATATAGATTATTGTCATCACATATATATATCTGCTATACAGCGTGACATTTTCACCGGCCATACTAAAGATTCTCCCCAGCTATCATGGATCCAGTAGCCCAGCTGGCCCGGCAGTTGCAGGGATTGTCCATGGAGTTGGCAGACATTAAGTCCAAGGTTTTGTCCCCCCCGGAGCAAACCAGATCTGAACCTAAGGTTGCTCTCCCGGACAGGTTCACTGGTGGGCGGGACAAATTTTTTACTTTCCGGGAGGCATGTAAATTGTACTTTCGGCTGCGGCCTCGGTCATCTGGGAGTGAAGAGCAGAGGGTGGGAATTGTTATCTCGCTCTTACAAGGGGATCCTCAATCTTGGGCGTTCTCTATTCCTCCAGGCTCCCCAGATCTCCAGTCAGTGGATCGATTTTTTACTGCCCTGGGTCTGGTATATGATGATCCGGATCGAGTCTCCCTTGCTGAAACAAGGTTACGTAAAATACGGCAAGGAAATCGTCCAGCGGAGGAATATTCTTCTGAGTTCCGTAGATGGGCAACAGATACTCAGTGGAATGACCCTGCTCTTAGGAGCCAGTTTTGTCAAGGGTTGTCTGACAAATTAAAAGATGTGTTGGCTCAGTATGATTCTCCTCCATCACTGGAGGCTGCTATGGCCCTCGCTATTCGCATTGATAGACGTCTTCGGGGGAAAACGCGAGGTAACTCCGCCCCCCGTGATGACTCCACCTACTACTAAAGTCCCTTATACTGAGGTTCCTCTGGTCTGTTCTGAGGAACCCATGCAGTTGGGAGGGACATCATTTTGTAGGAGGGAATCAGCGGTGCGCCGCAAGACTAGAAGGTGTTTCTTTTGCGGGAGAGAGGGACATTTTGTTGGGGGGTGTCCATCCCGGACCTCTTTGAACCAAGGAGTTAACCTGGGAGTGTGTATTTCGTCCCCAAATCCCTCTCAGTTTCTCGTGCCTGCGGAGGTGGTGATTGGTACTAGAACTGAGAGGATTTCTGTTTTTCTTGATAGTGGGTCCGGGGCTAATCTGGTGGACACTCGGTTTGCCCAGGTGCATGGTATGCAACTGAGTGTATTGGCCAAACCGGTCCCTATACTCTCTATTGATTCTAGACCTCTTGGTCAAGGTAGCTTGGTACAAGCTGTTCATAACATAGATCTTCGAGTAGGGGCAATACATAAAGAGCAATTGTCTTGTTATGTGTTGGAGGGTCTGCCTGCTCCTATTGTGTTGGGACTTCCTTGGTTGGCTAAACATAACCCAGTGATTGATTGGCAATCCAGAAAGATAAGCCAGTGGGGTGAATTTTGCAAGAATAACTGCATGAGCACGGTCATCGGTGCGGTTGTGCCTAGGACTTTGCCTCCTTTTCTGGAGGACTTTGGGGAGATGTTCTCAGAGGAGGGGTGTAAAGAGTTACCTCCTCATCGCGCATATGACTGCTCAATAAAGTTGCTTCCTGATGCCTTATCTCGTACTTTCCCAGGGACCGGGAGGATGGATGATCCGGTTCCTATTCCTCAGGAGGGAGTTGTAGTGTCAGCTGTATGCTCTGAGCTTGAGGGGGAGGTATTGGGGGCTCAGGGGGACGCCCCTGTGGGACTTCCAGGGAGACTGATAGTTCCAGATCGCTTAAGACTGAAGGTTACGGAGAACCCTTACAAACGGATGGCTGATAGGAGGAGAGTTTCTGGTCTAGATCTGAGGGTGAACGATCTGGTGTGGTTGTCTACCAGGAATATAAAACTTAAAGTTCCCTCCTGGAGGTTGGGTCCCAGATTCATCGGGCCATACAGGATCAGTTCCATAATTAATCCTGTGGCATTTCGTCTGGACCTCCCTCCTACGTTTAAAATTCATAATGTGTTTCACAAGTCATTACTTAAAAAGTATGTGGCACCAGTCATACCGTCACCTCTACCTCCTCCTTCAGTGGTAATCAATGATAACGTGGAAGTTCATTGGAGGGGGTATGGTCCTGAGGAGAGGACGTGGGTCCCTGCGTCTGATGATAACGCAGATCGATTGGTTCGGACCTTTCACACAACTTACCCGGACAGACCTGGTCATGAGGGTCCGGAGGCCCCTCGTAGAAGGGGGGTACTGTCATGGGTGCATCGCCACGAAGATCGTCGCGATTGCACATTCTGACTTCTCACAGCTGAGCTGCTGTTTCTTTGTGTTTGGTAATGAGAGAGTTAATTTTACCTAGCTCTTTGCTAAGACTAGGTTCAGCCTCGCCCGGCTGCTTTGGATTATGTTCTAATTAGTTTCCTTTATATTCCTGCCAGTCTGGGTGTTGGATGCCGGTGAAAGCATTCATATAGTTTAGCAGACTGGATCGGTTCTGGGAATACTTAAGCTAAGAGCTCCTTAGTTGTTTTTTACTCTTACAGCTTATAGTTTATCTCTGAGACCTATGGTGTTCCTACTGTGTGTGAGTGTTGTATGTAAGACTTTATTTACTTTATTTCTTATCTTTCTTGTATGTCTTTCTGTTCATTAACCGTTACCTGGTCATTCCCTTTGGTGGTATTCAGGGTCCTTCTTAGGACTAGAATACAGTTGGCAGGGATTGATAGGAGACAGGGTTTACGCTGGTGGCCTGGACCTCTGTACCTTTAACAGTACCTCCAGGTTGAGGGATTAGTTAGGACCCCAGTTAGGGTCAGCTTAGACCCCGGTCACCCTCTAGCCGGAGACAGCGTATAACGGATTCCGTTTTGACCCACTGGACTTTCTGTCAGGTAAATCTATGTTATCATATAGCTATGCACATGTTATATAGTATGTTGCCCTTTTGATATAGATTATTGTCATCACATATATATATCTGCTATACAGCGTGACACCCGTGACCTTGCATGACCCTGTATGCTCATGCCCAGACTTGTAGAAAAATCACACTTCCCAGACCGTAAATATCACAATTCCACACCGTAAACATCACACATTTGCTAATTTATGTGGCTTTTAGAATCACAGACACCAAAAATTCCGTCTACTAAGGTACACATTTCCAGTAAACATCTGCTAATTTATTGTGCATTTAGAATCACAGGCTCCAAAATTCCCCATTCCCAGCACTCAGGAATACACTTCTAAAGCCCGGGTCTCACATAGCGATACACCAGCGATCTCGACAACATCGCTGGTGTGTCGGTACATGATCGCTGCTGAGCTGCCAAACAGGCAGCTCAGGCAGTGATCAGCACAGCGACACTACGGGTAACATCGCTTAGTTACCCGCAGTGTACGTTGGATACCAGCGCCCTGATGCAGGGAGCTGGTAACCAAGGTATACATCGGGTTTCCAGGCGCTGCGCGGTGCCTGGAAACCCGCTGTGTACCTTGGTTACCAACTCCCTGCATCAGGGCGCTGGTATCCAAGGTACACAGCAGGTTTCCAGGCACAGCCCCGCGCCTGGAAACCTGACGTGTACCTTGGTTACCAGCGGATCGCTGGTCTCCCGCCTGTCACACGCAGCGATGCGTGCCTGTCAGCGGGAGACCAGCGATCAAAAAAATGTCCAGGACATTCAGCGACGATCAGCGATACCCGGCAGGGGGGCTGATCGTCGCTGAATGTCACACACAGCGATATCGCTGGTGAGCTCGCTGCTGCGTCACAAAACTAGTGACTCACCAGCGATCTCGCTAGCGAGATCGCTGTGTGAGACGGGGGCTTAAGGCTGGCAATAAAACACCAACATATTAGTAAAATTTCAAAAGACTTCTAGCAAATAAACAGATATAAAGTCTGAAGCATATAAAATTTGAGGAATATAAAATCAAATCAAAATGAGAATCAGCTTAGTACAGCTCATGATATCACATGAATATCAAATCCTCCAGCAAGAACACATCAAATTGATGGGGGCGAGACCACCTGTCAAATTCAGTTTGATGACTAATATGTTTCCTATACTACTGGTGTATATATATATATATATATATATATATATATATATATATATATATACTGTATATCTGTGTGTTGTGTGTCAGTGTATGACAATTGTAAAAGGTGGTCTAAATAAAATTCTGATTTTAATACATTACGGTAGGCCCCTGTATGATCTTCTCTTTACCTCCTACAGACAAAATGGGGGAAACAAAACACTTTTATTAATCAGTTATTTGTTATTACAGTTTTTATTACAGTAAAATGTCCCCAGTCCCTCTTCCCTTCCCCCAATCCATAATGCTGGGGTGGGATTATCGCTCCAGAAACCCCTGTACAGGAATATTCGGGCCCCAGCCCCATTATACAGGAGAATAGCGCGATCTCCATAGTTCTTACACAGGACACAGAGATCAGACAAGGTCTCATATTCAGGCAGTTTCTATTTTACTCCAACCCTCTTTATATGACCGAGATCAGAGTCTCATTATACCGAGTAGCTCCAGTGACAAATTCCCCGTCAGCATACAGAGAGGGGTCTTTGACAGAAGCTGGGTGTATACAGCATACACAGAGGGGTCTGTGAGTGAAGCTGGGGTATACAGGTGTACACAGCATACACAGAGGGGTCTGTGACTGAAGCTGGGGGTATACAGCATACACAGAGAGGTCTGTGAGTGAAGCTGGGGGTATACAGATGTATACAGCGTACACAGAGGGGTCTGTGACTGAAGCTGGGGGTATACGGGTGTATACAGCGTACACAGAGGGGTCTGTGACTGAAGCTGGGGGTATTTGGGTGTATGCAGCGTACACAGAGGGGTCTGTGACCGAAGCTGGGGGTATTTGGGTGTATGCAGCGTACACAGAGGGGTCTGTGACTGAAGCTGGGGGTATTTGGGTGTATACAGCGTACACAGAGGGGTCTGTGACTGAAGCTGGGGGTATACGGGTGTATACAGCGTACACAGAGGGGTCTGTGACTGAAGCTGGGGGTATTTGGGTGTATACAGCATACACAGAGGGGTCTGTGACAGAAGCTGGGGGTATACGGGTGTATACAGCGTACACAGAGGGGTCTGTGATTGAATCTGGGGGTATACGGGTGTATACAGCGTACACAGAGGGGTCTGTGACTGAAGCTGGGGGTATACAGCGTACACAGAGGGGTCTGTGACAGAAGCTGCGGGTATTTGGGTGTATACAGCGTACACAGAGGGGTCTGTGACCGAAGCTGGGGGTATTTGGATGTATAAAGCGTACACAGAGGGGTCTGTGACTGAAGCTGGGGTATACAGGTGTATACAGCGTACACCTCGTACACACACGGCACCGCTCTGTACACACACGGCTCTGCTCCGTACACCTCGTACACACACGGCTCTGCTCCGTACACCTCGTACACACACGGCTCTGCTCCGTACACCTCGTACACACACGGCTCTGCTCCGTACACCTCGTACACACACGGCTCCGCTCCGTACACCTCGTACACACGCGGCTCCGCTCCGTACACACGCGGCTCCGCTCCATACACCTCGTACACACATGGCTCTGCTCCGTACACCTCGTACACACGCGGCTCCGTTCCGTACACCTCGTACACATGCGGCTCCGCTCTGTACACCTCGTACACACGCGGCTCCGCTCCGTACACCTCGTACACATGCGGCTCCGCTCCGTACACCTCTTACACACGCGGCTCCGCTCCGTACACCTCTTACACACGTGGCTCCGCTCCGTACACCTCGTACACACACGGCTCCGCTCCCTACACCTCGTACACACACGTCTCCGCTCCCTACACCTCGTACACACGCGGCTCCGCTCCGTACACCTCGTACACACGCGGCTCCGCTCCGTACACCTCGTACACACATGGCTCCGCTCCGTACACCTCGTACACACACGGCTCCGCTCCCTACACCTCGTACACATACGGCTCTGCTCCGTACACCTCGTACACACACGGCTCCGCTCCGTACACCTCGTACACACGGCTCCGCTCCGTACACCTCGTAAACACGGCTCCGCTCCGTACACCTCGTACACACACGGCTCCGCTCCCTACATCTCGTACACACGCGGCTCCGCTCCGTACACCTCGTACACACGCGGCTCTGCTCCGTACAGCTCGTACACACACGGCTCCGCTCCGTACACCTCGTACACACACGGCTCCGCTCCGTACACCTCGTACACACACGGCTCCGCTCCCTACACCTCGTACACATACGGCTCCGCTCCGTACACCTCGTACACACAAGGCTCCGCTCCGTACACCTCGTACACACACGGCTCCGCTCCGTACACCTCGTACACACGCGGCTCCGCTCCGTACACCTCGTACACACGCGGCTCCGCTCCGTACACCTCGTACACACGCGGCTCCGCTCCGTACACCTCGTACACACGCAGCTCTGCTCCGTACACCTCGTACACACACGGGTCCTCTACATCCACACTGTACACCCCTCCTGACCCCACACATAAACTTCCCCTCATCCAGCACCATGACAACCAGCACAGCAGAGTCCTGTACACACTGAGGCCACTGATCATGTGACCCCTGACTCCTCCCCTCCTGTGACCTCATCACAGGTCCTGCACACACTGAGGCCCCCGATCATGTGACCCCTGACTCCTCCCCTCCTGTGACCTCATCACAGGTCCTGTGTACAGAGCAGCTGTAGAACAGTCCGGCCGCGGTGGTCTCACCTGCTCTTCATTCTCTTCTTCATCCTGGATCCATAGAGCTGAATAGAGGAGCGATGTTCCTTCAGTCTGAGGAGAATTGATGGGGACGTTTCTCCAACCTCCACTTTACCCAGTAAATCCCCCCAGGACTGTAGCAGGTAAAGACCCCGATATCCACAGGTGTCCCTTCTAATTGGGGGAAAGTCAGTGGCGTACTGTCAATAGTAGCAGACCACGCAGCTGCTATGGGGACCGCGACAGCCGCTGCGGTTTGGCAGCTATGCTGACACAGTACTACCAGGGGGTCGGCGGGGGAGGCGGAGCGCAGCTGTTCTATATACTCACCCTCCCACCGGCGAGGTTTCTGCAGCCCCTGCTCTTCTCCCGCGGTCTCCGGCATCAGTATTCATGACTTTATTGAGCGGTACCACGTGACCACTGAACACTGGCGCTGGAGACCGTGGGAGAAGAGCAGGGGCTGCAGAAACCGCGCCGGTGGGAGGGTGAGTATAAGGGATATTCACCTGTCCCGTTCCACCGCTGCTCGCCGCTGTGTCCTCGCGTCCTCTGGCTGTGAATGTTCAGGTCAGAGGGCGCGATGACATAGTTTGTGTGCGCCGCGCCCTCTGCCTGATCATTCACTGCTGGAGGACCCGGAAGACAGCGGCGAGCAGCGGTGGAGCAGGTGACAGGTAAATATCACAGGTGCCGGGGCCCTGAGCGAGCGATGACACGGCACCTGTCCCCCATAGCGCGCCGGTGTCCCCGCCTGCTCAGGACACCGGCACCTGGCCCCCAGCGACGGGAGGTGAGTATGTCTTTTTTTTTTTTCTTTGGTTTCAGCAGCTGCAGCAGCATAAGGGACCGATACTATGGAGCATCTATAGGGGCATAATCTATGGAGCATCTATGGGGGCACAATCTATGGAGCATCTATGGGGGCATAATCTATAGAGCCTCTATAGGGGCATAATCTATGGAGCATCTATAGGGGTATAATCTATGGAGCATCTATAGGGGCATAATCTATGGGGGCACAATCTATGGGGGCACAATCTATGGAGCATCTATGGGGGCATTATCTATGGGCATAATCTATGGGCAAAATCTATGGAGCATCTATGGGGACATAATACATGTGCAGCATATGGGGCACAATCTATGGAGCATCTTGTGGGGCATAATACATGGGGCAGCATATGGGGCACAATACATAGAACATCTTGTGGGGCATAATACATGGGGCAGCATATGGGGCACAATACATAGAGCTATCACGAACACCGCACTCCACTTGCTCACTGAGCCAGTGCGCGTGTCCTGAATAAGACAGACTGCACTCAATGATACCTGTGGAGCGGGGCAGCAGCGGTGAAGATGCGTGCTTCAGACTAACAGGACCCTAAGCACGTGACTGCCAAGGGGCGGCGCCGGCCACAGGTCTCTCAGAGAAGACAGTAACAGACAGAGATTGTTTCAGGCCAGAGGACCTTAAGCACGTGACTGCTGATGGGCGTGGCCTAAGCTCCAGAGAGCTATGAGCAGAAGGAAAACTCCTAGAAGGGTAACTACGGGACAGAGTTACCAAGGGGCATAGACAAAACAGATAGCCAGGTCATACACAGAGGGAGCAACGCAGTACAAGTGGAGCAGACAGAGAATAACCAGAACGTAGCCAAGGGATCAGAAAACCAGAACGGGCAAATACACAGTACCAAGACAGTAGACAAACTCACAACGAAGAGACGGACCGGGTCAAAACCAAACAAGATCAGGCACAAGGCACAGGCACACAGGAGGTCAACTAACTCTGCCGAGGGCAGGAGTATAACTGACACCAGACCTAGGTCAATTGGCAACTAAATAGCCGCCCTCTGCCAGAGAGAGGCTGAAACCATTAACCCCAGTCTGACCAGGACGGGGCAAAGACAAAACCCCGTCCTGGGTCATGACAAGAGCATCTTGTGGGGCATAATATATGGGGCACAATACATAGAGCATCTTGTGGGGCATAATACATGGGGCAGCATATGGGGCATAATCTCATTTTCCACCCTAGGCTTATACTCGAGTATATACGGTATCTCCTTCAATTAAATGTACAGTCATGGCCAAAAGTTTTGAGAATGACTCAAATATTAATTTTTACAAAGTCTACTGCTTCACTTTTTCTAATGGCAATTTGCATATACTCCAGAATGTTATAAAGAGTGATCAGCTTAACAGCAATTACTTGCAAAGTCAATATTTGGCTAGAAAATGAACTTTATCCCCCAAAACACATTTCAACATCATTGCAGCCCTGCCTTAAAAGGACCAGCTAACCTCTTTTCAGTGATTGCTCCATTAACACAGGTGTGGGTGTTGATGAGGACATGGCTGGAGATCAATCTGTCATGATTAAGTAAGAATGACACCACTGGACACTTTAAAAGGAGGCTGGTGCTTGGCATCATTGTTTCTCTTCTGTTAACCATGGTTATCTCTAAAGAAACACGTGCAGTCATCATTGCAATGCACAAAAATGGCCTAACAGGGAAGAGTATCGCAGCTAGAAAGATTGCACCTCAGTCAACAATCTATCGCATCATCAAGAACTTCAAGGAGAGAGGTTCCATTGTTGCCAAAAAGGCTTCAGGGCGCCCAAGAAAGACCAGCAAGCGCCAGGACCGTCTCTTAAAAGTGTTTCAGTTGCAGAATAGGGCTACCAGCAGTGCAGAGCTTGCTCAGGAATGGCAGCAGGCAGGTGTGAGTGCATCTGCACGCACTATGAGGCGGAGACTCTTGGAGAAAGGCCTGGTCTCAAGGAGGGCAGCAAAGAAGCCACTTCTCTCCAGAAAAAAACATCATGGACAGACTGATATTCTGCAAAAGGTACAGGCAGTGGACTGCTGAGGACTGGGGTAAAGTTATTTTCTCTGATGAATCCCCTTTTCGATTGTTTGGGACATCAGGAAAACGCCTCATTCGGAGAAGACAAGGTGAGCGCTACCACCAGTCTTGTCTCATGCCAGCTGTTAAGCATCCTGAAACCATTCATGTGTGGGGTTGCTTCTCAGCCAAGGGAATCGGCTCTCTCACAGTCTTGCCTAAAAACACAGCCATGAATAAAGAATGGTACCAGAATGTCCTCCAAGAGCAACTTCTCCCAACCCTCCAAGAGCAGTTTGGCGATCAACAATGCCTTTTCCAGCATGATGGAGCACCTTGCCATAAAGCAAAGGTGATAACTAAATGGCTCAGGGAACAAAACATAGAGATTTTGGGTCCATGGCCTGGAAACTCCCCAGATCTTAATCCCATTGAGAACTTGTGGTCAATCATCAAGAGACGGGTGGACAAACAAAAACCTAAAAATTCTGACAAAATGAAAGCATTGATTGTGCAAGAATGGACTGCTATCAGTCAGGATTTGGTCCAGAAGTTGATTGAGAGCATGCCAGGGAGAATTGCAGAGGTCCTGAAGAAGAAGGGTCAACACTGCAAATATTGACTTGCTGCATTAACTCATTCTAACTGTCAATATAAGCTTTTGTTACTCATATGTTTGCAATTATTATATTTCTGTCTGTGATAAAAACAGCTGTCAAACACACATAAAAACCAGAGGGCAGCAGATCATGTGAAAATGTAATATTTGTATCATTCTCAAAACTTTTGGCCATGACTGTAATCGCCGGCCGCTGTATACCCCCTTGAAGCTCCCCTTTCCTTGTTTCCTGGTCAGCAGTTGGCTGAAGTCTCTGGCTGGATTTGCATAAGAACACCACGCCTCCTGGCAGCCAGAGAGCAGCACACCTGCATTGCAGAAAACATTCATGAGCCTCTCTCACTCAGGGAGAGGGACACACACACAAGACGGTGAGCCCGGCTGGCTGGGGGACGGGGTGGATTTTTTTTTTTGTTAAATGTGTCCCCTCACTGTGCTGGCACTTTACATTTACAATGGCTCTGGCTTTTTTTTTTGGGGGGGGGCCCATTCAGACTTTTGCTATGGGGCCCCATGATTTCTATGTACGCCCCTGGGGAAAGTGCCAAAAAAAGCATCTTATCCAGAGGGGAAACCACTGTACATGGAGACATTATCATCATAGATCTCCTGTCTGTTCTTCCACAAAAGCCTCAAACTTCTGTGTGTGAATCAGAGCTGAGATCTAACGTGACAGAAGATTACAGTGCGGGGAAGACGGGAAACATTCATATAGACGCCGGTGGGGATGGAGTCAGTGACGACTCTGGACTAATATGTTTCTAGAGCCGTAGTAGAAGATGAAGATGTCGTCCTCATCATGGAGTAGTTATTTCTCCTGTCACGTGTAATGAATATCTCCTGCAGTATTACTAATGCCGATTCCAGGGTCGGTAAATGAGAGGAGAATTAGCGTTATGGAAGATGAGTCTATGAGGAACGTATTCAGCTGCCGACTCCGAGGAAGAAACTGCTTGTTGTCTGTGGCCTAAATATATAGGTTTTATTAGTAGATGTAAAGAAGAAAACTAAATACTGTAAAATAATAAATCTCCTCATATGTTTCCCTTGTTATCTCCAGTAATTGTATTATTACACAGGATTTTATGATGTTACATCGGCTCATCTTCTTCTCATTCAGGTCTCTACAATATCGGATCCTCTCAGTGAAGATCTTCTATAGAAGAGAATTTTCCTGATTTTCCCATGAAGGATGGATATGGACAGAGACAAGATGGCGGAGAGGATGATACACCTCACACTAGAGATCCTCTTCCGGCTTACTGGAGAGGTGAGAGATTCTGATGACGTCACATTACATCATTCTTATCTATGGGAATAACAGATGGACAGAACTGGAGAGGTGAGGACTCTGGAAATGTCTGTAGTGAGATTTATTAATGTGTCTCTCCATAACCAGGGTTACACAGTAGTGAAGAAGACCTCTAGTGAACGCTGTCAGGACCCTGTGTCTGAGGGATGGGGAAGACCCCTGAGCCCAATCACGGGGCCTCCACCTCACCCCCTGATACATGAGGACATCAATGACCAGAAGATCCTAGAACTCACCTACAAGATGATTGAGCTGCTGACTGGAGAGGTGACACTGCTGGGAATGCTGGGACATTATACACTAATGCTATGAAGGGATCGGGTGATGATGGTATCATTGTTTGTCAAAGATAATAAACACGGCACTCAAAGAAAATATTAAGGATGAATGGTGCACAAGTAGGGTCTCCAGCCCAAAGTATAAAACAAAATTAACTTGGCACTCAATTGAGAAAAACGGAACAAAGTGATTTTGTGCTTTCTGAAGTTTATTTGCATCCGTGTGAGATCAAAGAAGTATACATAAATGAACGTTTTCGGCCTATCACTAATGGCCTTCATCAGATTGTATGTATAAAGCTGAAACATACCAACAAAACAACATAGTCAAAATTTGACATAAATGCAAACAAAAAACAATAAATAAATAGAAACAAAATAAAATAATAATAAAAAAACAAACCATAAACATAGTATGGAGAAGACATGTATCAGAGGTAAGACTAATATCGATCATACAGCAAGAAATATATCAAAAATAACGGAAATAACTAGATGTATAAGGAAGTATATTAAGGAAATTAATTCAATATATTGTATAAATATCCACACAGAAAATTGTTCCATGAGTATAGAATAGAAAATACACCATAGAGAGAGTGCCTAATAAATGCCTGGTGCAGAAAGGATATAGTGATCCAGTGTTTGGTGGTGGACCGACCTTAGTCACAGACATAGGTATAACCTAAAATATGAATAAGACACCTGGAAATAAAGCAATATGGTATAATAAGCATGTGGAATGGTATACTAATAGATAGTGTACCCAGTGTAATACAGAGAATAAAACATTATTGACAAAAGGAAAGAGAGAAATAGAAAAAAAGAAAGAAAAGAAAAAAGACTAGGATAATGGAGTAGAATAGCCTACCATACCTCATCAAAAACGGATGTAAATCAACATCTATAAGGAACCACTGAATGTTGGTTACAAGAAGTTAAATGCTACCTGGTTAAAGTGTAGCAGCAGCAGCACACTGTAATGAACTAGGAAAATAAACAATAAAGAAATAAACTGAAGGGGGGAACCAGGATGATGTATATATAATGTACAAAAAGACATGCCGTGAATAGGATAGAATTACCTATGTCCACAATGCTGTAATGTAAAGGAAAAAGGCAGGCTGGCAGCCTAAGCAAAGGTTTGCTGTGGAAAGAGCGAACCTAAGTTAAAAAAGGAAATACTCCACAATATTAAGTGATGGTGCCCAAGCGAGGTACAATTATGATAAATACCTGTGGAATGGCCTCAGTAGCAAATCTTAAAGCGCTGTGAGCTAAACTAGCAGAGTGGGAGCGCTGAAAAATAGAATACAAGCAATGAGGACCAGCGGTGGACGTGGGGTAAAAGGGGGGCCAAGAGCAAAGATTCCTACGTTACCTGAAGGAACATGTAGCCGCATGTGAGGACCAGATGGTAGTGGAACGCCAGTAGCGCTTCCACTTCCGGGTTAAAAGGGCACCTGGTCCTGCGTCATGATGACGCGCTCCCAGCAAGCAGGAAAAAAGGAGAGACTGCGCATGCGCCGCACAACGGTGTATCGGAGACACCGCGGAAGCGTCAGACAACTGTAATAACAAGGAGCTAAAGGGGAAAGGATGCTGGCATAGTAGGAGGGATTAGTATGGTGGATAAAAGGCTGCAATAAGGAGACTATATGAAAATGAAATTAAAATAGAGTGCTAAGAAGATAAATAAAAGGGAAGGAGGAGGAATATAAGAAAATGAAAAAAAGGGGGAATAAAAAAGAGGAAGCTAGAAAAAAAACGGAATATGGAGAATAAAGAGGAAAGTAACAAGGTGCGACAGAGTGTGACTATACTCTACCATGGTGTCAAGTGGTGGCAGGCAAAGTTGGTGTTCACCGATTCTAAGAAATAGAGAACAAATGTCAGAAAAAACAAGGACATGACATCATAATCAATACTAATGAAATTCTACAAGACATACACAAATGGATCCAAGTCCTGGAGCAAATAGACACTAGTAGGAGAGGCTCTAATAGGGTTAAAATCCTTAAGAAAAGGGAAGCCTTTTGGATCTTTACGTTTCAAACCTTGGAACCGAAAGGTTTAAATAGGGATTATGACGTATCAGCCTTTCTATGAAGTATTTCCATTTGTGTATGTCTTGTAGAATTTCATTAGTATTGATTATGATGTCATGTCCTTGTTTTTTTCTGACATTTGTTCTCTATTTCTTAGAATCGGTGAACACCAACTTTGCCTGCCACCACTTGACACCATGGTAGAGTATAGTCACACTCTGTCGCACCTTGTTACTTTCCTCTTTATTCTCCATATTCCGTTTTTTTTTTCTAGCTTCCTTTTTTTTTTCTAGCTTCCTCTTTTTTATTCCCCCCCTTTTTTTCATTTTCTTATATTCCTCCTCTTTCCCTTTTATTTATCTTCTTAGCACTCTATTTTAATTTCATTTTCATATAGTCTCCTTATTGCAGCCTTTTATCCACCATACTAATCCCTCCTACTATGCCAGCATCCTTTCCCCTTTAGCTCCTTGTTATTACAGTTGTCTGACTCTTCCGCGGTGTCTCCGATACACCGTTGTGCGGCGCATGCGCAGTCTCTCCTTTTTTCCTGCTTGCTGGGAGCGCGTCATCATGACGCAGGACCAGGTGCCCTTTTAACCCGGAAGTGGAAGCGCTACTGGCGTTCCACTACCATCTGGTCCTCACATGCGGCTACATGTTCCTTCAGGTAACGTAGGAATCTTTGCTCTTGGCCCCCCTTTTACCCCACGTCCACCGCTGGTCCTCATTGCTTGTATTCTATTTTTCAGCGCTCCCACTCTGCTAGTTTAGCTCACAGCGCTTTAAGATTTGCTACTGAGGCCATTCCACAGGTATTTATCATAATTGTACCTCGCTTGGGCACCATCACTTAATATTGTGGAGTATTTCCTTTTTTAACTTAGGTTCGCTCTTTCCACAGCAAACCTTTGCTTAGGCTGCCAGCCTGCCTTTTTCCTTTACATTACAGCATTGTGGACATAGGTAATTCTATCCTATTCACGGCATGTTTTTTTGTACATTATATATACATCATCCTGGTTCCCCCCTTCAGTTTATTTCTTTATTGTTTATTTTCCTAGTTCATTACAGTGTGCTGCTGCTGCTACATTTTAACCAGGTAGCATTTAACTTCTTGTAACCAACATTCAGTAGTTCCTTATAGATGTTGATTTACATCCGTTTTTGATGAGGTATGGCAGGCTGCTATGTTTCGGTAGCTGAGGAGTGCAGGTAAAAAAGGCAATACACCAGAGCAGTTGGAATCTATGAGATTGCAGTACCCTGACTAACCACCACAACTAGAGGCAGCCGTGGAGCGTTCCTACGTTGGTCCTAGACGCCTCGTCACAGCCTGAGAAACTAACTACACCTAAAGATAGAAACAGGAAAGCTATCTGCCCCGGAGCAGAAGCCCAAAGATAATAGCCCCCAAACAAGTAATGGCGGTTAGACAAGAAGAAATACTGACACAGAAAGAAAATAGTATGAGCAAACGCTGGGGCCCAAACTAACTAAATAGAAAAGGATAGGAAGGGTACTTACTGCAATCCCAGAAAACCCTGAAAAGCACCAACTCTACTAATTTCAAAATCACCTGAGATCACACGACCTCTACCACCTAAATTAGTTCTCTGGTGTAACAAAATCAAAACAGCAGCCACTGAAAAAACTGGAAAAAGCAAAAGTACAAACATCAGTGGCTGAACTAAACTGAGAGGGCAAAAGCCCCCGGAGGGGACCCAGAAGGCCCCCACAGAAGTGCAGGACAAAATGCAAAAATATAGCACAAAAACAAAAAGAAGAAAATGTCTTATCTGTTAGCAGGAGATGCAGACACGACACAGCAGGCTACAAGGAAACAGGAATGAAGGATTCAGACCAGAACAATTGATCACCGGCAACCCTGATGGGAAGGTGACTCCCTTATATAAGACCAGTCAGTAACACCTGATTCCCAGTCCTCACAATCTTCACTGAACAGACCAGTACCGCTTGTAACCACCAGAGGGAGTCTCTGCTCAGAACTCATCTCAAACCCATTCACAACAGTACCCCCCCTTGAGGAGGGGTCACCGAACCCTCATTTGAGCAACCAGGTCGGTCAGGATGAGTTCTATGATACGCACGGATGAGTCTCCTAGCATGGATGTCCGAAGCAAACACCCAAGAATTGTCTTCCTGACCATAACCTCTCCACTTAACCAAATACTGGAGTTTCCGTCTAGAAAAACGAGAATCTAATATTTTCTCAACCACATACTCCAGATTGCCCTCAACCAAAACAGGGTCAGGAGGCACAGCAGCAGGAACCACTGGCTCAACAAACCTCTTCAACAAGGACTTGTGGAACACGTTATGGATCTTAAATGTCCCTGGAAGAAGCAAACGAAAAGAAACAGGATTAAGAATCTCAATGATCTTATAAGGTCCAATGAACCTAGGCTTAAATTTAGGAGATGCTACTCTCATAGGAATATTCTTTGAGGACAACCAGACCAAGTCCCCCACTTTAAACCGAGGACCATCAGTCCTATGCCGGTTAGCAAACCGCTGGGCCTTCTCCTGAGAGAGGGACAACCTCTCCACTACCTGGTCCCAAATCTGTTGCATACGCTCCACAACAGAGTCAACACCTGGACAGACAGAAGCCTCCGTCTGTCCTGAAGAAAATCGAGGGTGAAACCCAGAATTACAGAAAAACGGAGACATCAAAGTGGCAGAGCTAGCCCTATTATTAAGAGCAAACTCAGCCAAAGGCAAAAAAGAGACCCAGTCATCCTGATCAGCAGACACAAAGCATCTAAGATAAGTCTCCAATGTCTGGTTTGTTCTCTCAGTTTGACCATTGGTCTGAGGATGAAATGCCGAGGAGAAAGACAATTGAACACCCAGTTTAGAACAAAAAGTCCTCCAAAATCTGGAAACAAACTGGACTCCTCTGTCAGACACAATGTTCTCAGGAATGCCGTGTAAACGAACCACGTGCTGAAGGAACAACGGCACCAATTCAGAGGAGGAAGGCAACTTAGGTAATGGCACAAGTTGTATCATTTTGGAAAACCTATCACAAATTACCCAGATGGTGGTCATTCTCTGAGAAACAGGAAGGTCGGAAATGAAATCCATAGAGATATGGGTCCATGGTCTCTTGGGCACAGGCAATGGCATCAACAAACCACTAGAGCGAGAGCAAGGCTTGGAGCGAGAGCAAGTCCCGCAGGACTGCACAAATTCCCTGACATCACGAGACAAGGTAGGCCACCAAAAGGACCGACTAACCAAGTCTCTGGTACCAAAAATTCCGGGATGCCCAGCCAACGCGGAACAATGAATCTCAGACATCACACTCTTTTTCCACTGGTCCGGGACAAACAATTTTCCAACAGGGCAGCACTCGGGCCTATCCTCCTGACACCCCTCCAGAGCAAGTCTCAAATTGGGCGAGATGGCGGAAAGAACTACACCCTCTTTCAAAATAACAGAAGGATCAGATAACTCAGGAGAGTCCGCAAGGAAACTCCTCGAGAGGGCATCCGCCTTAACATTCTTAGTGCCAGGAAGAAAGGAAACCACAAAATTAAAACGTGTGAAAAACAAGGCCCACCTGGCGTGTCTAGGATTGAGTCGCTTGGCAGATTCCAGATAGACCAGATTCTTATGGTCCGTAAGGACCACCACCTGATGTTTGGCTCCCTCCAGCCAATGTCTCCACTCTTCAAAAGCCCACTTCATGGCCAATAACTCCCGATTACCCACGTCATAATTACGTTCAGTAGGAGAAAATTTTCGAGAGAAAAAGGCACAAGGGTTACTTTTAGAGGTCTCTGGATCTTTTTGGGACAAAACGGCACCTGCCCCAATTTCAGAGGCATCAACCTCCACCTGAAATGGCAGAGAAACATCAGGCTGCCGTAGAACAGGAGCAGAAGTGAATCTCTGCTTAAGTTCTTGAAACACAGAGACTGCCTCAGGAGGCCAATTCACCACATCAGAACCCTTTCTGGTCAAATCAGTTAATGGTTTTGTAGCGCCCGCGTCCCTGCCTGCTGCCAGACAGGGACGTCGCTCTCCTCACCTGCGCTCAGCGTCCTCAGTGCTCCCAGCCCCCTCTGCGCCTACGACGTCCTCCTTCCGCCCTGCTGGTCCCGCGCGCTCCTTCCCTGCTACTGGCCTTAGGGCGCGCGCCCGCACCCTCCCCCGCTCTTAAAGGAGCCGCGCGCATTTTCCAAATCAGTCTCCAGCCAATGCTGGAGGACTCCACCCTATATTAAGGGCTTCCTCCTTAATGTAGGTGCCCGAGCAATGTTGTTCCTGTGCAGTCTAACTCTGTTTCAGCCTTCAGCTCCTGATTCCAGTTACCTGCCTGTTACCTGTCGGCTTGCCTGTCTGCCATCCGTCTGCAGTTCCATCCAGAGGTTCGGACGTCATCTGCAGAGATCCCCGGCTCTTGCCTGCTCACCTAGGAGCGATCATCTGCCATCCGACTGCAGCTCCATCCGGAAGTTCGGACATCATCTGCAGAGATCCCCGGCTCTTGCCTGCTCACCTGGGAGCGATCATCTGCCATCCGACTGCAGCTCCATCCTGAAGTTCGGACATCATCTGCAGAGATCCTCGGCTCTTGCCTGCTCACCTGGGAGCGATCATCTGCCATCCGACTGCAGCCTACCTGGAGGCTCCACCATATCAGGTCGTATATACCTGCCTGTCTAGAGACTGTCTGGTCACTTGCTGTGACAACCTGCCTGTCTAGAGACTGCCTGGTCACTTGCCATGACAACCTGCCTGCCCAGAGTCTGCCTGGTCACTTGCTGTGACAACCTACCTGTCTAGAGACTTCCTGGTCACTTGCCGTGACAACCTGCCTGCCCAGAGACTGCCTGGTCACCTGCCGTGACAACCTGCCTGTCCCAGAGACTGCCTGGTCACTTGCCGTGACAACCTGCCTGTCCCAGAGACTGCCTGGTCACTTGCCGTGACAACCTGCCTGTCCCAGAGACTGCCTTGGTCACTTGCCGTGACAACCTGCCTGTCCAGAGACTGCCTCGGTTACTTACCGTTACAACCTGCCTGCCCAGAGACTTCCTTGGTCACTTGCTGTGACAAACCTGCCTGTCCAGAAACTACCTATATCCTCTGCCGTGAATCCCTGCCCTTTTCCCAGGTGCCACCCGCTCTCTTACAAGTAAAATCTCTTGTATAATAAAGCTATGTGGTTCCACCAACCTGACCTGTCTCGTCAGTAGTTCCACCCACCAGACCCGTTACAGTTTGCTCGGGCCATGGAACCAGGTGGCACCCAAACCCCTTCACTCCCGGAACTGTGTCATGAGCTGTCTCGCCAGAGGTCTCAACAGGAGACCATCCTGGGTCACCTGCGGAACGTCAAATCCCATCTGGACACTCTGAAATCATCACTTGCAACCATCGCTGGAGCCATGACTCATAATCCGTCAGTCCCGCTGATTCCCAATTCCGTGGTTTCCATTCCCGGACCCCGACTGTCAGCTCCTCCTAGGTTTGGAGGCGATCCTGCTCTGGCTCGGGTTTCATTAATCTGTGCACCCTGCATTTTGAACTCCTGGCACACCAGTTTAACTCTGACCGGGCCAAAATTGCCTTCATCATGTCCCATCTCACCGGAGAAGCCCTGGCCTGGCTTAATCCTCTCTGGGAGAGAGAGGATCCTCTGGTACCTGACCTGCCTGCTTTTCTCTCGGCCTTCCGGAAGGTATTCGACGAACCTGGACGGAAGACTTCCTCTGCATCATCTCTGCTGCGTCTCCGTCAGGAGAGTCTCACCATTGGTCAATATGCCATACGGTTCCGGACTTTAGCCTCAGAACTAGCTTGGGACAATGAAGCTCTAATTTCGGTCTTCTGGGAGGGTCTGTCCGGCCGTATTAAAGACGAACTTGCCGGTCGGGACGTTCCAACCTCTCTAGATGATTTAATAAATCTTGCCAATCGAATTGATCTTCGGTTCCAGGAACGAGCCAAAGAGATCACCCGTAAAAAAGAATTTTCCCATCTTGCACCCTCGTGTCAGAGATCTATAACCTCTTCCGTTTCTCCTCAGGTGCACACTGCTGAGCCTATACAGGTCGACCAGACCAAGATGGTCAAAGCCCGTCAGGACTCACGCCGTGCCGAGAAAAGTTGCTTCTACTGCGGCAGTAAGGAGCACTGGATCCAAACCTGTCCGGAGAAGTCGGGAAAACGCCTGTGTCTAGGTTCGCCCGGAGAGGTCAATCTAGACAAAAATAAATCCTCTTCATCCCTGCTGCTGTCGGTTTCAATTCTGATCGGTAAGAACCGCCACTTCGAAATGGCCCAACTTGATTCTGGAGCAGCTGGGAATCTCGTGTCACAGGCTCTAGTAGAGAAGTATCACATTCCCACCAAACCTCTTGTTGAACCTGTATCTGTTGCTGCTGTGGATGGGGGCCTCCTACCTCGTCCCATCCGACTTATCACCGAAGTCATAACCCTGCAGGTGGGAATGTTGCATTCTGAGAGCATCTCGTTTCATGTTTTACCTGGACTCTCTCATGCTCTCTTACTAGGTCTGCCTTGGCTCCAAAAACATGCACCTGTGCTCGACTGGCAGAATGGAGAGGTTCTTCGCTGGGGACAGGACTGTCATAAAACGTGTCTGGTGCCTGTTCATCCTGTCTATTCTTCTCCTACACCTGCTAATCTACCTGGACTCCCGATTCCATATTGGTCATTTGCTGATGTCTTCAATAAAAAGGAAGCAGAGACATTACCCCCGCATAGACCATATGATTGCCTGATTGACCTGTTACCCGGTACTACGCCTCCCCGTGGGCGTATTTACCCGTTGTCTGCTGCTGAGACCAGGTCGATGTCCGAATATATCGAGGAGAACTTAGCAAAGGGATTTATCCGGAAATCTACCTCCCCAGCGGGAGCAGGTTTCTTCTTCGTTAAAAAGAAAGACGGATCTCTCCGTCCCTGTATTGACTACAGAGGCCTAAATTCGATCACGGTGAAGAATAAGTACCCTCTTCCGCTCATTCCAGAACTGTTTGATCGTCTTAGGGGGGCTAGAGTCTTCACCAAACTAGATCTTCGTGGAGCATACAACCTGGTTCGTATCCGTCGAGGAGATGAATGGAAGACGGCATTCAACACCCGGGACGGCCACTACGAGTACTTGGTGATGCCCTTTGGTCTCTGTAATGCTCCAGCAGTCTTTCAGGAGTTGGTCAACGACATCTTCCGGGACCTCCTCTATTCCTGCGTTGTGGTGTACCTTGACGACATCTTGGTCTTCTCTCCGGATCTTCAGTCTCACCGGAGGGATGTTCGTCAGGTTCTGCTCAGGCTCAGGCAGAATCACCTCTTCGCCAAATATGAGAAGTGCCTCTTTGAGCAGACATCGCTTCCGTTTCTGGGCTACATCATTTCTCAGACAGGCCTACGAATGGATCCGGAGAAATTGTCTGCCATCGAGAAGTGGCCCCGACCGGAGGGGTTGAAGGCCATTCAGCGGTTCCTGGGATTCGCCAACTATTACCGTCTCTTCATACCGCACTTCTCTTCCAGGACTGCTCCAATCTCAGCGCTCACTCGCAAGGATGCTAACCCCAAACAGTGGACGACCGAAGCAGAGGAGGCCTTCCTTTCTCTGAAACAGGCCTTCTCTTCCGCTCCAGTGCTGCATCGCCCGGATGGCAACAAGCAGTTCTTCCTGGAGGTGGACGCTTCCTCTGCTGGAGCCGGAGCGGTTCTTACCCAAAAATCGCCATCCGGGAGGATGGTGTCCTGCGGTTTCTTCTCCAAACTCTTCTCCTCCTCCGAGCGCAACTACTCCATAGGAGATCGAGAGTTATTGGCCATTAAGTTGGCATTGGAGGAGTGGCGTTACCTACTCGAAGGGGCTCTTCATCCGGTAATCATCTACACGGATCACAAAAATCTGGCATACCTCCAGCAGGCACAGAGACTTAATCCTCGCCAAGCCCGGTGGTCCTTGTTTTTTGCCCGCTTCGATTTTCTTTTGCATTTTCGCCCAGCTGACAAAAACGTCAAGGCGGATGCCTTGTCTCGGTCTTTCCTGGTGTCGGATCTCGAAGATGAGCCTAAACATATCATCGATCCCGCCAGAGTGATGCAGGTGGCTCCCGTGAGTCTAAATCGTCTCCCTCCTGGTAAGACGTTCGTATCAGAAACCGATCGGAAGAGAATCCTACATTGGGGTCACTCGTCTAAACTCGCTGGCCACGCTGGTCAAAAAAAGACCCTCCAACTCATTACTCGGCATTATTGGTGGCCTACCCTGCACAAAGACGTAATAGACTTTGTTTCTGCCTGTGTTTCCTGTGCCCGCAACAAAGTTCCGAGACACCTGCCTACCGGCCGTCTTCTTCCGCTTCCTGTACCCGCTGCCCCCTGGCAGCATAAAGCCATGGACTTCATAACAGATCTGCCCGTCTCTGCCGGTTGTACGGTCATTTGGGTGGTCGCTGACCGCTTTTCCAAGATGGCTCACTTCATTCCTCTGCCAGGTCTTCCGTCTGCACCCGAGTTGGCTAAAGACTTTATCCGCCACATCTTCCGTCTTCATGGTCTGCCTCGTCACATTGTGTCGGATCGTGGGGTTCAGTTCATCTCACGTTTCTGGAGAGCCACTTGTAAGTTGCTAGACGTCACCCTGGATTTTTCCTCCGCTTACCACCCACAGTCCAATGGACAAGTTGAACGAATAAATCAGAATTTGACCAGTTATCTTCGACACTTCGTTAATGCCCACCATTCTGACTGGGTGGAGCTCCTGCCTTGGGCCGAATTCTCCTACAATAATCATGAGAGCGAATCTTCCACCAAGTCTCCGTTTTTTGTAGTCTTCGGTCAGCACCCTCGGATCCCTGTCCCTGTTTCCATCTCTGTGGACAATCCAGCTGCGGAATCTCTGGTTAGAGAATTCTCCTCCATCTGGGAGAGTACCCGGTCCGCACTCATTCAGTCATCCGAGCGCATGAAAAGACATGCTGACAAAAAACGTCTGGATCCTCCTCAATTCCGTCCTGGGGACAAAGTCTGGCTTTCGTCCAAATATGTTCGACTCAAAATTCCGTCCTACAAGTTAGGTCCTCGGTTCATCGGTCCTTTTGAGATCATCAGTCAGATCAATCCGGTGTCCTATAAATTGAAACTCCCGGCCAATTTGAGAATTCCTAATTCTTTTCATGTATCTCTCCTCAAACCTGTGGTTCTTAACTCTTTTTTTAAGTCTACAGGTACACCTCCTGCTCCAGTGTCTGCTGATGATGAATTTGAGGTAGAGAACATTCTGGCCACAAAAAGGGTAGGAAGAAAGACTTATTTTTTGGTGGATTGGAAGGGGTTTGGTCCTGAGGAGAGAACCTGGGAGCCTCGGGAGAACATCCATGCCCCTCTTATCCTAGCTAAATTTCTTTCTGGCCTAAAGAAGGGGGGGCCTAGAGGGGGGGGTACTGTAGCGCCCGCGTCCCTGCCTGCTGCCAGACAGGGACGTCGCTCTCCTCACCTGCGCTCAGCGTCCTCAGTGCTCCCAGCCCCCTCTGCGCCTATGACGTCCTCCTTCCGCCCTGCTGGTCCCGCGCGCTCCTTCCCTGCTACTGGCCTTAGGGCGCGTGCCCGCACCCTCCCCCGCTCTTAAAGGAGCCGCGCGCATTTTCCAAATCAGTCTCCAGCCAATGCTGGAGGACTCCACCCTATATTAAGGGCTTCCTCCTTAATGTAGGTGCCCGAGCAATGTTGTTCCTGTGCAGTCTAACTCTGTTTCAGCCTTCAGCTCCTGATTCCAGTTACCTGCCTGTTACCTGTCGGCTTGCCTGTCTGCCATCCGTCTGCAGTTCCATCCAGAGGTTCGGACGTCATCTGCAGAGATCCCCGTCTCTTGCCTGCTCACCTAGGAGCGATCATCTGCCATCCGACTGCAGCTCCATCCGGAAGTTCGGACATCATCTGCAGAGATCCCCGGCTCTTGCCTGCTCACCTGGGAGCGATCATCTGCCATCCGACTGCAGCTCCATCCTGAAGTTCGGACATCATCTGCAGAGATCCTCGGCTCTTGCCTGCTCACCTGGGAGCGATCATCTGCCATCCGACTGCAGCCTACCTGGAGGCTCCACCATATCAGGTCGTATATACCTGCCTGTCTAGAGACTGTCTGGTCACTTGCTGTGACAACCTGCCTGTCTAGAGACTGCCTGGTCACTTGCCATGACAACCTGCCTGCCCAGAGTCTGCCTGGTCACTTGCTGTGACAACCTGCCTGTCTAGAGACTTCCTGGTCACTTGCCGTGACAACCTGCCTGCCCAGAGACTGCCTGGTCACCTGCCGTGACAACCTGCCTGTCCCAGAGACTGCCTGGTCACTTGCCGTGACAACCTGCCTGTCCCAGAGACTGCCTGGTCACTTGCCGTGACAACCTGCCTGTCCCAGAGACTGCCTTGGTCACTTGCCGTGACAACCTGCCTGTCCAGAGACTGCCTCGGTTACTTACCGTTACAACCTGCCTGCCCAGAGACTTCCTTGGTCACTTGCTGTGACAAACCTGCCTGTCCAGAAACTACCTATATCCTCTGCCGTGAATCCCTGCCCTTTTCCCAGGTGCCACCCGCTCTCTTACAAGTAAAATCTCTTGTATAATAAAGCTATGTGGTTCCACCAACCTGACCTGTCTCGTCAGTAGTTCCACCCACCAGACCCGTTACAGGTTTAACAATAACCGAGAAATTACCAATAAATTTACGATAAAAATTGGCAAAACCCAAAAATCTCTGAAGAGCCTTTAATGAAGTAGGTTGGACCCAATCACAGATGGCCTGAACCTTGACCGGGTCCATTTCAATAACAGATGGGACAAAATGAATCCCAGAAATGAGATCCTCTGTACGCCAAAAAGACACTTTGATCCCTTCACATACAGAGCATTCTCTCTCAAAATCTGGAACACAGTTCGAACATGTTTCACATGAGAGTCCCAGTCATTAGAAAAAATCAAGATATCATCCAAATAAACAATCAGAAATTTGTCCACAAAATCCCTGAAAATGTCATTCATGAAGGACTGGAAGACGGAAGGAGCATTAGTGAGCCCAAAGGGCATCACTAGGTACTCAAAATGCCCTTCAGGGGTATTGAATGCCGTCTTCCATTCATCCCCGTGCTTAATGCGAATAAGGTTATACGCCCCCCTGAGGTCAAGCTTGGTAAACCAAGTAGCGTTTTTCACCCTGGAAAACAGGTCAGAAATCAAGGGTAACGGGTATTGATATTTCACAGTAATATTGTTCAAGAGACGATAATCAATACACGGCCTTAATGAACCATCTTTTTGGCCACAAAGAAAAAACCGGCACCTAAGGGTGAAGAGGATGGTCTGATATGACCCTTCTCCAATGATTCCTTGATATAAGACCGCATAGCGTCATGTTCAGGTACAGACAAGTTAAAAAGGCGACCTTTAGGGAATTTACTACCCGGCACTAATTCAATAGCGCAGTCATAGCTCCTATGGGGAGGCAAGGATGCAGATTTACTTTCGCTAAACACATCAGAAAAATCAATCAAAAAGTCAGGAACATCCTGAGCCTGGGGGAAGGCAGAAAAAACAGGAGTGTTGGTATTAACACATTGGCAGCCCCAACTGGTTACAGACACAGATTTCCAATCCAAAACAGGATTATGAGACTGTAACCAAGGGAAACCCAGCACGATAATGTCATGCAGATTATACAGAACCAAAAATTTGCAGCACTCCTGGTGATCAGGTTCAACCCTCATTATCACCTGAGTAGAAAACTGGGGTTTATTCTCAGCCAAAGGGGTAGAATCGATCCCCAGTAGGGGAATAGACTTCTGTAGGGGTATCAAGGGAAACCCACAACGTTTAGCAAAATCATAATCCATCAGGTTAATAGCTGCTCCAGAATCAACGAAAGCCTGAGCAGAAAATGAGGACAGAGAGCATATCAGAGTGACAGTTAATAAAAACTTAGTCTGAACACTACCCAAGACAACTGAGCGTGCAAAACGTCTTCCCCGCTTAGGGCAGACTGAAATAGCATGAGAGGCATCACCACAGTAGAAACATAACCCATTGCGCTTTCAAAACTCATGACGCTGTGCCCCAGACACCACTCTATCACACTGCATGGGTTCAGAAGCTGGTTCACAAGGCAACACCATTCCACGCATACTTCTCCGCTCACGCAAACGTCTGTCAATTTGAATCGCTAATGACATAGAATCATTGAGACCAGAGGGGACAGGGAATCCCACCATAACATCCTTTACATTATCTGACAGACCCTTCCGGAAAAGGGCTGCCAAAGCGTCGTCATTCCATTTGGTCAGGACTGCCCACCTACGGAATCTCTGACCGTATAACTCAGCGTCATAAGGCCCCTGATTTAATGCCAACAAGGCTTTTTCAGCTTGATCAGTGACATTAGGCTCATCGTACAATAACCCCAAAGCCTGAAAAAATGCATCAACATCACTCAAAACAGGATCCCCAGGTGTCAGGAAAAAGCCCAATCCTGAGGATCGCCGCGCAGGAGAGAGATGATAATTTGAACCTGCTGCGCTGCTTTCCCTGAGGACTTAGATTTTAAGGCAAAAAACAATTTACAATTATTTTTGAAATTCTGAAACTTAGCTCGATCCCCCAAAAACAAATCTCGCATGGGGATCCTAGGTTCCACAACAGGCAACCTAGCAAGATATGCAGCAATACTCTGAACCTCAGTGGCAAGCTGATCCACACGGCCAGACAACTGTGCAAACTCCATTGAGAGAAAAGATCCTCCCCAGCACCCAGAGATACAGAGGGAAAAAAAATGCAACAAACAGAAAAATATCTCTGACAACTCTGACAACCTTTTTTCTTTCACAATATTTTTTCCCTTCTGTGAGTACCATACAATTTTCAATTTTTAGGCCGGTGATACTGCTATGTTTCGGTAGCTGAGGAGTGCAGGTAAAAAAGGCAATACACCAGAGCAGTTGGAATCTATGAGATTGCAGTACCCTGACTAACCACCACAACTAGAGGCAGCCGTGGAGCGTTCCTACGTTGGTCCTAGACGCCTCGTCACAGCCTGAGAAACTAACTACACCTAAAGATAGAAACAGGAAAGCTATCTGCCCCGGAGCAGAACCCCAAAGATAATAGAAAGCCCCCAAACAAGTAATGGCGGTTAGACAAGAAGAAATACTGACACAGAAAGAAAATAGTATGAGCAAACGCTGGGGCCCAAACTAACTAATAAGAAAAGGATAGGAAGGGTACTTACTGCAATCCCAGAAAACCCTGAAAAGCACCAACTCTACTAATTTCAAAATCACCTGAGATCACACGACCTCTACCACCTAAATTAGTTCTTTGGTGTAACAAAATCAAAACAGCAGCCACTGAAAAAACTGGAAAAAGCAAAAGTACAAACATCAGTGGCTGAACTAAACTGAGAGGGCAAAAGCCCCCGGAGGGGACCCAGAAGGCCCCCACAGAAGTGCAGGACAAAATGCAAAAATATAGCACAAAAACAAAAAGAAGAAAATGTCTTATCTGTTAGCAGGAGATGCAGACACGACACAGCAGGCTACAAGGGAAACAGGAATGAAGGATTCAGACCAGAACAATTGATCACCGGCAACCCTGATGGGAAGGTGACTCCCTTATATAAGACCAGTCAGTAACACCTGATTCCCAGTCCTCACAATCTTCACTGAACAGACCAGTACCGCTTGTAACCACCAGAGGGAGTCTCTGCTCAGAACTCATCTCAAACCCATTCACAACAGTAGGCTATTCTACTCCATTATCCTAGTCTTGTTTCTTTTTTCTTTTCTTTCTTTTTTTCTATTTCTCTCTTTCCTTTTGTCAATAATGTTTTATTCTCTGTATTACACTGGGTACACTATCTATTAGTATACCATTCCACATGCTTATTATACCATATTGCTTTATTTCCAGGTGTCTTATTCATATTTTAGGTTATACCTATGTCTGTGACTAAGGTCGGTCCACCACCAAACACTGGATCACTATATCCTTTCTGTACCAGGCATTTATTAGGCACTCTCTCTATGGTGTATTTTCTATTCTATACTCATGGAACAATTTTCTGTGTGGATATTTATACAATATATTGAATTAATTTCCTTAATATACTTCCTTATACATCTAGTTATTTCCGTTATTTTTGATATATTTCTTGCTGTATGATCGATATTAGTCTTACCTCTGATACATGTCTTCTCCATACTATGTTTATGGTTTGTTTTTTTATTATTATTTTATTTTGTTTCTATTTATTTATTGTGTTTTTTGTTTGCATTTATGTCAAATTTTGACTATGTTGTTTTGTTGGTATGTTTCAGCTTTATACATTTAATCTGATGAAGGCCATTAGTGATAGGCCGAAAACGTTCATTTATGTATACTTCTTTGATCTCACACGGATGCAAATAAACTTCAGAAAGCACAAAAATCACTTTGTTCCGTTTTTCTCAATTGAGTGCCAAGTTAATTTTGTTGGTATCATTGTATGTGTCAGGTTCCTATAAGGTGTCAGGATGTCGCCGTCTATTTCTCCATGGAGGAGTGGGAGTATTTAGAAGGACACAGAGATCTGTACAAGGACATCATGATGGAGGTTCCCCAGCCCCTCACATCACCAGGTAATAGGACTAAATACACACAGCCTATAATTATCTGTATGTAAAGAATGAATTCAGTCCCTGTATGTGTTTCCTCCAGATCTATCCAGTAAGAGGACAACACCAGAGAGATGTCCCCGTCCTCTTCTTCCACAGGACTGTAAACAAGAAGATACCAATGTTCCTCAGGATCATCAGGTAGATGGAGAGAAGGTGTCATGAGATCTCCCCTATGATGTGTAGACGGCTGTGAAGGTCTTGTGCTCAGTCTTGTTTTATCCCCCCAGTATTATATATTTTATACTTGTGTAATGAGAACGGTGGAGATGGCAGGATAAGAGCTGATCATAGATGTGACTTCTCCATCTGTCTGTGACTTTTACAATATTTGTTTCAGGGTGAAGATCTGACCCATATTAATACTACAGAGACATATGTGAGGGGTGATGAGCGGTTTAAAGAGGAGATTCCTACATATGACTACCCAGGTGAGTAGTGACTACTAAATGCAGAGAAGTCACAGATTCTTCTCAGTCACCGGCTGTGGCTGCTTTATCAGTGGTGTACCATGATCACCATTTTGCCTCTAGACCACAACGTTCTCCTCCTCCCAAAACTGTTCAAATGACTTTGGGCATTGAAAGCCCTTTTCTATACAGCTTATAACCTGGAGGATCCATCTTCCCCTGGGATTAGAAGACGCTGACCGTTACCTGCCCAGATCTGTAAACTACAAATCAAATGACAGCGTATGTAGAATGTGCTGACAAGTTAGAAAATCACTTGAAGATAAATATTCTGATGGGCCTGTAAGAGAAAGTGGAGGGTAATGATGCTGTTGGCTTTCTAGATCCCTGATATCTTATTGGATGAATCTACCTTCTCTCCCTTCTGTGCTGCTGAATGTCTCATATGGTCCCTACAAGACCAGATCCAGTCTTTCTGGACAAACTTCACTTTTATGATCGACAACATTAAATGTGCAGTGAGGTCAAGTGTGAATTTCTGTACAATAACAGCAGAGTTTCCCTTTATCCTGACTTTTCAATTTCTTTTGAAACCAACTAACTTCAGGCAGGATTGTGATAATCTACATAATAAACATTACACCTGTGCCGTGATAAAGTAACGTTCAAAATAATAGCAGTGTGTTCACAAACATGAGTTATCACACAATCTTTCTACTAGTTATTATTTCCAGCATTGGGAACATCGCTCGCTGGTCTCTAATTCACAACATGATGAGAAATGTAGATAATTTGTACTTTACAGAAAATAACAAGGAATAAACATTGGGCCGTTCTAATAAACCGCAGCGTCTGCATTTGTCTTTACACACTCACAATATGTATTTTCTGTGGATTTATCGTTCCTGTGGATCACTGACCTAATATTTAGTTGTTACCCACAGTTTTTTAGACCGGCTTCACATTTATGTTGTGTAGAGTCACCAACTTCTGCCCCTGTCACCTGTTATTCCAGCCCAGGATGCGCGGACTACATCCCACAATTTTTTGGCATTTCTTGGCTTTACCTCAGAAACGGCATTTTTATGTCTCCCCACAAGTGTTCTATTGGATTCATGTCCAGAGATCGGGCTTGCCGCTCCATAACCTCAATTTTGTTGGACTGGAACCAAGATTTTGCTCGTTTACTGGTGTTTTACTTTATGGAAACTGCTCCATGCTCCCTGGTATGTAGTAAATAGGTCCGGCACCATAGTAAGAGACACCTGCCCATATCATGATGCTTCACCACCGTGCTTCACTGTCTGCAGAGTGTACTGTGGCTGAATGCAGAGTTTGGGGGTCGTCTGACGATCTGTCTGCTCCCCTTGGACCCAAAAAGAGCAATTTTACTTTCATCGGTCAACAACATGTTTCTCCATTTCTCTTTAGATCAGTTGATTTGGTCTTTGGTAAATTGTATCCGCTTTATTACGTGTCTTTGTGGGGACTTCTTGCTCTGAGATTAGCGTCACACAGGCGTCTTCTAACTGTCACAGTCCTCACAGGTGACGTGAGACTGTCTGTGATCATCGGCTGAGCCTCTGCCATTCTGGCTATTCTTCCATCCATCTGAATGGTCGTCTTCCATCTTCTTCCACGTCTCTGGTTTGGCTTTTCCATGGTAAAGCATTGGAGATCATTTCAGCTGAGCAGCCGATCATTGTCTGCACTTCATTATCCAATCAACTTAATCACAGTACTCTGTTCTTCTGATCAATGTCTTGAGCGCCCCATATTTCTCAGGCTTTCCAGGAGAAATGCATGTCCAACATGTCCTGGCTTCACCTTTAGATAAGGGCCACCTGGTTCACACCTGTCTCCTCACAGAATGATTGACCTCAGTAATTGATCTCCGCACTGCTATTATTAATTATTCTAATACACAGCCTCAGAAACCTGCAGATGATGAATGCGGAGTCTGGGGGTTTTCTTAGAATCTACTGCATCAAATGGTAAATTGTGTGACATGTGGTGATATAATTTATACCAAAAACAGGGATTAACCCCTTTGAGACAAAGCCTGTTTTCACCTTAATGACCGGGCCAATTTTTACAATTCTGACCACTGTCACTTTATGATGTAATAACTCTGGAATGCTTCAATGGATCCCAGTGATTCTGAGATTGTTTGTTTTTTTCATGACATATTGTACTTTATGATAGTGGTAAAATGTCTTCGATATGACTTGTCTTTATTTGTGAAATATGGAAATTTGGCAAAAATTTCGCAATTTTCAAAATTTTAAATTTTATGCCCTTAAATCAAAGAGTCATATCACACAAAATAGTTAATAAATGACATTTCTCCTTCGTCTCATTGGGGGACACAGGACTGTGGGTGTATGCTACTGCCGCTAGGAGGCTGACACTAAGTAAACATAAAAAAAGGTTAGCTCCTCCTCCGCCGTATACACCTCAGCACTGGCCGCAGACAAACTCAGTTCATGCTTAGTGTCTGATGGAGGCACACGTCTGGTTTCTTCCAGACCATTTTTTTTTTTTTTCTACTTTCCCACGAAGATGTGACAGGGGCGACGGACCCTTTTGAAGGGGTCCGATCTCCCCAAACCATCAACGGGCGAGCACGTGGAGTAAAGCCTCCATGTATCCTTTCCCGCAACGTGGGACACGAGTGCCTGACTCAGCCCTGACCACCCTAGGGTATTGAAACCCTAGGCTGTACAGAGGCAGAAAATAGTCCGTGCGGCCCCCACTGCACCACCAAGGCAAGACCGCGGTGCTGCAAGGAGGCGGACGGTCCCTCTCCTCACCCCCTGAAGGGGTGATGGAGTTAGGGTGCCTGCACCGTCCTCACCCCTTTTTTTCTGTGAAGCCCCTCTCTATCCTGAGACTGCGGCTGAGAGACGCTGGGACCTTTTTTCCTACGTATGCTCCTGTGATCACGGCCGGGAACCCACCTTTAATCCGGGATCGTCGGTCATGGAGGATTCAGGAGCAGCGCGTCCAAAGAAAAAGCGGGGGATTCAGCCTGGCTTCAGCCAGGAATCAGGCAAGTCCATGGCTGAGTTCCCCATACCCCCACCTCCCCCGTATCCGGCGGCCCGCTCTCTGACCACAGGGGCGGCCGCCGCCAAAAATTTACCTCCCGGCTTCAGGCCGGCGCTAGGCCGCGGGCGGAAATCTAGCCCCCGGCTTTTGCCGAGGGTCAGGCAGCGCGGGGGGTAATTCGGCGAGGCCGCGGCTTCCAGAGGATGGGCGCGTTCTCGGGCTCCTCCCCCCAGCAGCGGCACTTCCGGCGGGCCCGCCCCCCTGATCCCGAGCGGCCGCCGCCGAAAATTTAGGCCGCGGCTTCGGCCAGCGCTAGGCCGCGGCCTGAAATTTAGCCCCCGGCTTCGGCCGGAGACTAGGCCGCGGCTGGAAATCGGGTCCCCGGCTTCGGCCGCGCCCCGCGACCCCTCCCCCTAGGGCTCGGCTATTTAGGAACGCCTCCTTGAAAGGGGAGCGCGTTTTTTGGAAGTCTGGAGCTTCCGTCTTCCCTTTTACGCCACACGGTCCAGCAAGTGAGGTGGAAAATCATTAAAGGACGTTCGGGGAACAGGACTGGGGTGAGTGCTACTACCTCCAGCCTGGTTGCTCCGCTTTGCCGCGCTCCGCACCGCTACTACCCGCACCGCCACATCCAAATTATTCTGACAGGAGGAAATCTGTGACAGATCCAGTATGTCCAGAAGGGCTAAGACCCACACTGTGCTCTATACTGCATGCATTGCCTGTAGATCCCCTTTTCCGCACGCCCAGACTAATCGGGTCTGCAAAGCCTGTGACTCCGAACGGGCTCAGGAGTCCTTACCTATAACCGAGCCTAGTGCGTCAGGTCCTCCGAAATGGGCCTTGTCTCTTTCTCAATCTGTGGCGTCATTAACCAGAGCAATCGAGTCCCTTCAAGCTCCCGATAGGAGCAGGGACAGTGGTTCACCTGGCTTGACTACGCCTCAGGAACCTCCGGCCTGCAGGGGCCGCGCTCTTACCAGGCAGACGCATGGGAAGCGAACCCATACTGCGTCGCCTATGCCATCCGGGGCCTCGGCATCCTTTAGCTCAGTGTCTCGCTCTCCCTCTCCTTTGGGGGCAAGTGATCAGTATTCAGATTCCGATTCTGAAGGGTCCCTCAATCTAGAGGCACCGAATTGTCAGGAGACAATTGACAGTCTGATTGAAGCTGTCAATCAATCCCTGGGGATAGACGATGAATCCACCTTGGCCTCCGGTCATAAGGTGTCTTTCAAACGAGCCAGACAAACTCATAAGGTTTTTGGTGCTCATCCTGAGTTTGAGGAGCTGGTGCAGCGCCACCGAGAAAAACCGGACAAGCGCTTTGCAGGACAAAAGGCCCTTAATACCAGATATCCTTTTGCTCCCGAACTTCTGAAAAAGTGGGCAGAATCTCCTACAGTCGATCCTCCTGTATCGCGTTTAGCGTCTAAAACGCTTCTCTCCCTTCCTAACGGTTCCTCGATCAAGGATCCAACGGATCGTCTGGTTGAAAGCTTGGCCCGCTCAGTGTTTGAGGCATCAGGCTCTGCACTCTCTCCTTCTTTTGCAGCGACTTGGGTTGCTAAGGCCATGATATCTTGGTCGGAGTCTCTAAATAGAGCCCTTCACGGTATAGAGGTGCCTTCTGAGGTAACGGAAATCTCCAATCAGATAGCTCTTGCAGGAGATTTTTTAATTAACGCTTCTATGGATGCGGCAAATTGCGCGGCATTAGCTGCAGCTAATGCGATTGCTATCAGGAGAGCTTTGTGGTTGAGAACTTGGCGAGCGGATTCAACCTCAAAGAAATCACTTACGTCCTTACCGTATCAGAGCGGCCGGTTATTTGGCGAGAAGTTGGATCAGCTCATATCTGATGCGATGGGAGGAAAGAGCAGCTTCCTTCCTCAGCAGAGGATTAGACAGCCTTTTCGCCGACAGCTTCAGCCTCGCTTTAGGGCCTTTCGTAACCCAGGTTGGGCCGCGCCAGCCACCTCCAGCGGCTCAGGTCGACCTAATCAGGCCAGAGATCGCCAGGTCTCCTACAAGACCAACCCTTTGGGAAGAATGCGATCTCAACAGCCAAGATCTAGAGGGTCTAAACCCCAAAGATATTTGGATAAATGACTGGAGGCAGAATCCGGTCAATTTATCCAGAGTAGGCGGCCGCTTACTCTGGTTTCGCCTCACTTGGCTATCAGTTACTCACGACAAGTGGGTCAGGGAGTTAGTTTCCTCGGGGTACAAAATAGAATTCATCAGTCGTCCGTCAAATCGATTTTTTCCCTCGCGTCTTCCCAAAAAAGAATCCCGTGTTCACGCCTTATTCAAGGCGGTCGAATCTCTTCGGCGCAGCGGGGTCATTGTTCCTGTTCCAGAGGTCGAAAGGGGTCAGGGGTTTTACTCCAATCTGTTCATAGTGCCCAAGAAGGACGGCTCTGTCAGACCCATTTTGGACCTAAAACGACTGAATCAATTTGTCAGAATTCGACGGTTTCGAATGGAGTCTCTCCGATCGGTTATTGCAGCCATGGAAAAGGGGGAATTTCTAGCATCAATAGACATTCAGGATGCCTATCTCCACATCCCCATATTCCCTCCTCATCAGAGGTTTCTTCGGTTTGCCATCGGCAACCTTCACTTCCAGTTCACAGCCTTGCCGTTCGGACTAGCCACAGCCCCCAGGGTGTTCACAAAGGTTATGGCTGCCGTTGTGTCCATTCTGCACTCCCGGGGGATAGTTATTTTGCCATACTTGGACGATCTCCTCATCAAGGGTCCGTCCTATCAGGCTTGCGAGAAGAGTGTCAGCATTACGCTAGACACCCTTGCTCGCCTGGGGTGGCTGGTGAATCTAAAGAAATCGTCTCCCGTGCCATCTCAAAGGATCACTTTTTTAGGAATGATTTTCAACACTGCTCAAGGGTTGATAACTCTTCCTCAGGACAAGGCTCTAGTTCTCCGTCAGGAGGTACGGATCCTTCGCCAACCAATACCTCACACCATCCGGTTTTGCATGAGGGTCCTAGGAAGGATGGTGGCAGCGATCGAAGCCATTCCATTTGCCCAGTTCCATCTCCGCTCCCTTCAGCATGCTTTCTTGGCAGTATGGAACGGGAGCCCTTACTCGCTCAATTTTCAGTGCCGTCTGTCCCGGCAGGTCAGACAGACGCTTTCGTGGTGGACAAGGGACATCACTCTTCGCCAGGGGCGATATTTTCCTCCAGTCCATTGGCTGATAGTCACAACGGATGCCAGCCTTCTCAGATGGGGAGCAGTATTTCGTCACTATACAGCTCAGGGGACTTGGTGTCGGCAGGAAGCGACCCTCCCAATCAATATTTTGGAGATTCGAGCTGTTCGGCTGGCTCTTAGGCGTTTTCACCATCATTTGGCGGGCCGCCCTGTCCGAATACAATCGGACAGTGCCACAGCGGTGGCATACATAAATCATCAGGGGGGTACCCGCAGCAGGGCAGCCATGCGCGAGGTAGGACACATTCTATCCTGGGCAGAAAGAAATCACTCTGTGATATCAGCGGTCCACATTCCAGGCGAGGAGAACTGGGCAGCGGATTTTCTCAGCCGTCAGGGGATAGCGTCAGGGGAATGGTCGCTACATCCCGAGGTATTCCAGCAGATATGCCTACGCTGGGGAACCCCAGATGTGGACCTGATGGCCTCCAGGATAAACGCCAAGGTGCCCAACTTCGTCTCCCGGTACCGAGATCCGCAGGCAATTGCAGTGGACGCCCTGGTTCTACCATGGAATCAGTTTCATTTTCTATACTTGTTTCCACCAATGGCTCTGCTCCCAAGGGTGATCAGGAAGATCAGGTTAGAGGGGGTCCCAGCGATATTAATCGCTCCGGATTGGCTGCGTCGCTCATGGTACGCAGAGCTGGTACAGTTGCTCAGCGACGCACCCTGGCGTCTGCCAGAACGCATGGATCTTCTCTCCCAGGGCCCAGTTTACCACCAGAACTCAGCGGTCCTGTGTTTGACGGCCTGGCCGTTGAATCTTGGATTCTGACTAAGGCTGGATTCTCCAAAAAGGGTCGCCGCCACAATGGCTAGCGCCCGAAAACCCACCTCGGCTCGTATCTACCACGGTACTTGGAAAGTCTTTTTTACATGGTGCAGGGAACATGGTTATTCCCCACTTCACTTTTCAATCCCCAACATTCTGTCATTTCTCCAAGCAGGCTTAGATTCAGGCCTAGCACCAAGTACTCTTAGGCGTCAAATTTCGGCCTTGTCGGTTCTTTTTCAGCGAAGGATCGCATCTAATTTACAGGTCAAGACCTTTATTCAGGGGGTTGTCCATATAGTGCCCCCCTACAAGGCTCCCTTAGATGTTTGGGATCTCAATCTTGTTCTGGGAGTTCTGCAAGAATCTCCTTTTGAGCCTCTTCAGGAGGTTTCCCTGACATACCTTTCCTGGAAGGTGGTGTTTTTAGTGGCCATAACATCCATAAGGCGGGTTTCGGAGCTGGCAGCACTATCCTGCCGAGCTCCGTACTTACTTTTCCACCGTGATAAGGTAGTGCTTAGGCCAGCACCTCCTTTTTTGCCTAAGGTCGTGTCCTCATTTCACATCAATGAGGACATTGTTTTGCCCTCATTTTGCCCAGCTCCGACGCACCGGGTAGAAAAAGCTCTCCATACGCTAGATCTGGTGAGAGCACTCAGGAGATATGTATCTCGGACGGCATCCTTTCGGCAGACGGACACGCTGTTTATCCTCCCTGAGGGTCGCAGGAAGGGACTCGCTGCTTCTAGGTCAACTTTAGCCAGATGGATACGGGTAACCATTCAAGAGGCCTACCGCATCAGAGGCGCGGTGGTTCCCGCAGGAATCAGGGCTCACTCCACCAGAGCAGTGGGTGCCTCCTGGGCTCTTCGGCATCAGGCTTCGGCGGAACAGGTTTGTAAGGCGGCAACCTGGTCCAGTTTGCATACTTTTTCAAAACATTATAATGTCCATACTCAGGCGTCAGCGGATGCTAGCCTGGGTAGAAGGATTCTCCAGGGCGCGGTAGCGCACCTATGAGCAATGCCTATGTATAATTGCACTGTGGAGTCAGTTTCCCACCCAAGTGGACTGCTTTGGGACGTCCCACAGTCCTGTGTCCCCCAATGAGACGAAGGAGAAATACGGATTTTTGTGTTACTCACCGTAAAATCCTTTTCTCCGAGACGCTCATTGGGGGACACAGCTCCCTCCCTTATAGCCGGATGGCTTTGTTTTCTAAGTTAATTTTATTTGATTGGGTCTATATCAGTAGATTTACTTCTGGATATATTGTACCTGTATTAGCACTAATTTATGTTTTAGCCTCCTACTGCTTTTTGCACTAAACTGGGTTTGTCTGCGGCCAGTGCTGAGGTGTATACGGCGGAGGAGGAGCTAACCTTTTTTTATGTTTACTTAGTGTCAGCCTCCTAGTGGCAGTAGCATACACCCACAGTCCTGTGTCCCCCAATGAGCGTCTCGGAGAAAAGGATTTTACGGTGAGTAACACAAAAATCCGTATTTCCCACATGTCTACTTTACATCAGCACAATTTTGGATCCAAAATTTTTTTTATTAGGAAATTATAAGGGTTAAAAGTTGACCAGCGATTTTTCATTCTTTTCAACAAAGTTTGCAAAACCATTTTTTTTAGGGACATCACATTTGAAGTCACTTTGAGGGGTCTATATGATAGAAAATACCCAAAAGAGACAACAGTCTAAAAACTGCAAGCACCCCTCAAAGTTCTCAAAACCACATTCAAGAAGTTTAACCCTTCAGGTGCTTCACAGGAGCTGAAGAAACGTGGAAGGAAAAAATGAACATTTAACTTTTAGTCACAAAAATGATCTTTTAGCAACGATTTTTTTTTATTTTCACAAGTGAAAAAAAGAGAAAGTGGACCACTAATGTTGTGCAATTTCTCCTGATGACGCCGATACCAAAAATGTGGGGGAAAACCACTGTTTGGGTGCACGGCAGGGCTCGGAAGGGAAGGCCCGCCTTTTGACTTTTTGAATGCAGAATTGTTTGGTATTGTGAGTGGACGCCATGTTGTGTTTGGAGAGCCCCTGAAGTGCCTAAACATTTGAAAACCCCCACAAGTGACCCCATTTTGGTAACTAGACCCTTCAATGAACTTTATCTAGCTGTGTGTTGAGCACTTTGAACCCCCAAGTGCTTCACAGAAGTTTAGAAAGTAGAGCCATGAAAATAAAAAAATCAAAATTTTTTTTTTCCCAAAAATGATCTTTTAGCAACAATTTTTTTTTTATTTTCACAAGGGTAACAGGAGAAAATAGACTGAAAATGTTGTTGTGCAATTTCTCCTGAGTATGCCGATATTCCATATGTGGAGTTAAACCACTGTTTGGGCACACGTCAGGGCTCGGAATGGAAGGAGTGACGTTTTGGATTGCAGACTTTGATGGAATGGTCTACGGGCGTCATGTTACGTTTGGAGAGCCCTGATGTGCCTAAACAGTGGAAACCCCCCACAAGTGACCCCATTTAGGAAACTAAACCACTGAAGGAATTTATCTAGATGCATAGTTTTATAGTAATGATTATAATGCCTTTGGTTTTACTGGTGTATGAATTTATAATGTGGTGTTATGTGTAAGATGTGCGGGGTACATCAGATTATAAAAGTGTGTTGTGTCAACAGGGTAAAAACTAATTTTATTAATTTGTGGACCTGTGATCAGCTTTGAAGCAATCCTTAATGCCAAGGCCAGGTTTCTCAGGGCAGGTTTCACAATGGTAAGTTGTGTCCTTTCGGATTCCCCTCTTGGAGAATACTCTGCACCATTTTTGTGACCGTCCTGTCCTCGGTGTTTGAGGAACCTGTCCTTTGTAATGTTGACCTGGGACAATACTGGCACTATCAGTTTCAGAAGTACTGGCACCCTCACCTTCCTTAGTGCAAACATTAGGGCCTTGATGACTACCTCCTCAAACTGAAGGAAGGTCCCCGTATTGCCTGCAGATCACAACAGCACAAAAGCATTGCACAGTGCCATCTATACAATGTGCACGGTCAATTTTTTGTATCACTTTAGCTTTTCGCATGGCACGTTATGGTTTGAGGACTTGATCTGAAAGATCTACATCCTCCATGTACCGATTGTAATCCAAGACACAATCTGGCTTTGGGACTTGTGCTGTGGTCCCACGAACAGTGACAAAGGAGCTGTTGTCATGGTGTATGGTGGTCAAGAAGAGGACATCCCTTTAGTCCTTATACTTGACCACCAGCATGTTGTCGCTGCATTGGGCTCGGCCTTCGCCTTTTCTCAGCATTTGCCCAATTAGCGATTTAGGGAGGCCTCGCTGATTTTTTCTCACGGTGGCACATTCAACTGTACCTCTGACAGAAGAGAGGGTCTAGAAGAGGGGGATGCGGGTGTAAAAGTTATCAATGTAGAGGTGATAACCCTTATCCAGCAGTGGGTGCAGCAATTCCCACAAAATTTTCCCACTCACCCCCTGGACGGGGGGAGGGGGGGCATTCAGTGGGTTAATCTGGGTGTCCTTCCCCTCATAGACCCTAAATCTGTGGGTGTACCCTGAGGCACTCTCGCACAGTTTTATTCCGTACATGGCCCTCTTACTGGACACGTATTGTCAGAATTTTAGCCTCCCCTTGAAATGACCCAGAGATTCATCAATAGCGATGTCCCTCTAGGGCAGGGGTCCTTAAACTTTTTACACAGGAGGTCAGTTCACTGTCACTCAGACCATTGGAGGGCCGGAATATAGTTTAAAAAAAATGAAGAAATTCCTATGCACACTACACATATCTTATTTTGAAGTAAAAAACAAAA
>JARQOD010000103.1:75872-190872 GCA_033576555.1 Oophaga sylvatica
TCAGCAGCGATATCCGCCGCGGATCAGCAGCGAAATCCGCCGCGGATCCGCAGCGAAATCCGCCGCGGATCAGCAGCGAAATCCGCCGCGGATCAGCAGCGAAATCAGCCGCGAATCAGCAGCTAAATCAGCCGCGGATCAGCCGCGGATCAGCAGCGATATCCGCCGCGGATCAGCAGCGAAATCCGCCGCGGATCAGCAGCGAAATCCGCCGCGGATCAGCAGCGATATCCGCCGCGGATCAGCAGCGAAATCAGCCGCGGATCAGCAGCGAAATCAGCCGCGGATCAGCAGCGATATCCGCCGCGGATCAGCAGCGAAATCAGCCGCGGATCAGCAGCGATATCCGCCGCGGATCAGCAGCGAAATCAGCCGCGGATCCGCAGCAGATCAGCAGCTAAATCAGCCGCGGATCAGCAGCGAAATCCGCCGCGGATCCGCAGCGAAATCCGCCGCGGATCAGCAGCGAAATCAGCCGCGAAATCCGCCGCGGATCAGCAGCGAAATCAGCCACGGATCAGCAGCGATATCCGCCGCGGATCAGCAGCGAAATCCGCCGCGGATCCGCAGCGAAATCCGCCGCGGATCAGCAGCGAAATCAGCCGCGGATCAGCAGCGAAATCAGCCGTGGATCAGCAGCAAAATCAGCCGCGGATCAGCAGCGATATCCACCGCGGATCAGCAGCGAAATCCGCCGCGGATCAGCAGCGATATCCGCCGCGGATCAGCAGCGAAATCAGCCGCGGATCAGCAGCGAAATCAGCCGCGGATCAGCAGCGAAATCAGCCGCGGATCAGCAGCGAAATCAGCCGCGGATCAGCAGCGATATCCGCCGCGGATTAGCAGCGAAATCCGCCGCGGATCCGCAGCGAAATCCGCCGCGGATCAGCAGCGAAATCCGCCGCGGATCAGCAGCGATATCCGCAGCGGATCAGCAGCGAAATCAGCCGCGGATCAGCAGCGATATCCGCCGCTGATCAGCAGCGAAATCCGCCGCGGATCCGCAGCGAAATCGGCCGCGGATCCGCAGCGAAATCCGCCGCGGATCAGCCGCGAAATCCGCCGCGGATCAGCAGCGATATCCGCCGCGGATCAGCAGCGATATCCGCCGCGGATCCGCAGCAAAATCAGCTGCGGATCAGCAGCAAAATCCACTAGGAAAAAAAAAAAAATTCTTTATTTTATTATTTGTCCCTACCTATGACAGGGGGGGGTTCATTTACTTTTTTTTATTTTGATCACTGTGACAGTTTATCACAGTGATCAAAATAAATTTTTGTACAATGGAGGGCGCACTGCGCATGCGCCGGCCGGCGGGCGCACTGCGCATGCGCCCGCCATTTTCCAAGATGGCGGCGCCCATGAAGAATCCCGGGCAGCCGCCGGGACGGTTCCAGGGACATCGGTGGACCGGGAGAGGTGAGTAGGGGACGTCGGAAGGTGAGGGGGGGGATCGGAAGGTGAGGGGGGATGATCGCAGGAGCAGACAGCGACGGCGGTGACCGATCGCTGCCATCTTTCGATGGCGGCGGCCGATCACCGCCGTGACATGGTGTGGGGGGGGTCTGATCGCGGTCTCCAGCCATGGCAGATGCTATTGCAGCATCGGCCATGGCTGGATTGTAATATTTCACCAGTTTCATTGGTGAAATATTACAAATCGCTCTGATTGGCTGTTTCACTTTTAACAGCCAATCAGAGCGATCGTGGCCACGTGGGGGTTAAGCCAACCCCCCTGTGGTGATGCAGTAAGGGTCCTGTTACTGCGGGTCGGGTGACCTTTCAGTGACCCCGGTCCCCCGACCCGCAGGAACATGATTTATAGCATGACGCCTACGTCGGCGTCATGGGTCGGGATGGCACAGGTTTTCATGACGCCGACGTCGGCGTCATGGGTCGGGAAGGGGTTAAAGCTGTCAGTGTGATTTTACAGTATAGCCAGGGATGAATTAGCGGCTATTATACTATGTAGAAGTGTATGACCTACAGCACAGACCAAAAGTTTGGACACACCTTCTTATTTAAAGATTTTTCTGTATTTTCATGACTATGAAAATTGTAGAATCGCACTGAAGGCATCAAAACTATGAATTAACACATGTGGAATTATACATTACACTTTACAAAAAAGTGTGAAACAACTGAAAATATGTCTTATATTCTAGGTTCTTCAAAGTAGCCACCTTTTGCTTTGATTACTGCTTTGCACACAGAAAAGGTGAACGGATGGACTCTACATGCCTGGTTCCCACCGTGAAGCATGGAGAAGGTGGTATGATGGTGTGGGGGTGCTTTGCTGGTGACACTGTTTGGGATTTATTCAAAATTGAAGAGGTGAGCGGTCCAGCTCACACCAAACCATCTCGATTGGGTTCAGGTCTGGTGACTGTGGAGGCCAGGTCATCTGGCGTAGCACCCCAACACTCTCCTTCTTGGTCAAATAGCCCTTACACAGCCTGGAGGTGTGTTTGGGGTCATTGTCCTGGTGAAAAATAAATGATGGTCCAACTAAACGCAAACCGGATGGAATAGCATGCCGCTGCAAGATGCTGTGGTAGCCATGCTGGTTCAGTATGCCTTCAATTTTGAATAAATCCCCAACAGTGTCACCAGCAAAGCACCCCCACACCATCACACCTCCTCCTCCATGCTTCACGGTGGGAACCAGGCATGTAGAGTCCATCCGTTCACCTTTTCTGCGTGCAATGGCAGTAATCAAAGCAAAAGGTGGCTACTTTGAAGAACCTAGAATATAAGACATATTTCCAGTTGTTTCACACTTTTTGTAAAGTGTAATGTATAATTCCACATGTGTTAATTCATAGTTTTGATGCCTTCAGTGTGATTCTACAATTTTCATAGCCATGAAAATACAGAAAAATCTTTGAATGAGAAGGTGTGTCCAAACTTTTGGTCTGTACTGTGTGTGTGTGTATATATATATATATATATATATATATATATAATTATTTGCTTTTTGTGTACATTTTTTTTTTTACAATGTGATTTTTACATGACTTTTTACATAGAGATAACTGCTCTATGTAAAACTTCATGTTAAAATCGCATTTCATACAGATGGAAAACTGATGGAAAATCGCATGACATTTTACTAGAATCGTACCGTTTTTTCCGTCCAGAAAACGGACCGATTTTTTTTTCCCACTAGTGGGTATGAGCCTTAACATGGATGCTGGGTACACATAAATTGGACAATTTATGCGCTCAGTATTCTTAATTTTTCTAATTTTCTACAGCAGTGATGCAATTCAAATTTCATATATTTCATGTTTCCATGCTATAGTGCTGCAGAGTGCTACTTTTTTTGTTATGTATGGAGATGGCTACTCTTAGTAAGCACCTGTTCACACCTGTTTTCTGTTTGGATGTGCCGGTCTGTCTTTTGATATTGTCGTTTTTACAGACAGTTTAAGTAGAAATGTTCAAAAATATAAATTTCAAGGATATGTTACTCAAAAATAACTGGTTTTACTTTTAGAAGATGACTGTACCAGGAGATCAGAGGGACAGCTGACATCTTCAATTTTTAAATCAGATGACCTTGAGATCCCACTGGATACAATTGAAGTGACTGCCATTACTCCAGATATACCATCATCCATTCACAGCAAAGATCAATCATCTGATTCCTTGAAACAGGTCTTGTCTTCTGATTCATTACCGACTGCTAAGGAAAATCAAAGTCGCAAAATAAGCATTAAAAAACTAACTGCTCCTAAAGCAAAGAAGCCATTTTCTTGTTCAGAATATGGGAATCGTTTTCCCCTTGAAAAGTCTTTTCTTGAACATCAAACAATTCAGATATCAGAGAATAGGTTTTCTTGTTCCAAGTGTGGAAAATGTTTTAACCAGAAATCACATTTTGTTAATCACCAGAGAACTCACACAGGGGAGAAGCCTTTTTCATGTTTAGAATGTGGGAAATGTTTTAACCACAAAGGGAATCTTAATATACATCAGAGAATTCACACAGGGGAGAAGCCATTTTCATGTTCAGAATGTGGAAAATGTTTTACAGGGAAAGCGATTCTTATTACACATCAGAGAACTCACACAGGGGAGAAGCCATTTTCATGTTTAGAATGTGGGAAATGTTTTACAGAGAAAGCAACTCTTATTACACATCAGAGAACTCACACAGGGGAGAAGCCATTTTCATGTTTAGAATGTGGGAAATGTTTTAATCAGAACGGGCGTCTTAAAATACATCAGAGAACTCACTCAGGGGAGAAGCCTTTTTCTTGTTCAGAATGTCAGAAATCTTTTAGACGGAAAGACCATCTTGATAGCCACCTGAGAACCCACACAGGCAAAAGGCCTTTTTCATGTTCAGAATGTGGGAAATGTTTTACAGTGAAAGCAAATCTTAATACACATCGGAGAACTCACACAGGGGAGAAGCCTTTTTCCTGTTCAGAATGTCAGAAATGTTTTAACCAGAAATCAAATTTTGTTTAAGCACCAGAGAACCCACACAGGGGAGAAGCCTTTTTGCTGTTCAGAGTGTGGGAAATGTTTTAGAAAGAAATCATATTTGGTTAAGCATCAAAGAAAATGTTTTACAGAGAAATAGACTCTTGTTACACATCAGATAACTCACACAGGGGAGAAGCTTTTTTCATGTTCAGAATGTGAGAAATGTTTTAACCGCAAAGGGCATCTTAATATACATCAGAGAACCCACATGGGGAGAAGCCTTTTCATCTTCAGAATGTGGAAAATGTTTTATTGTTTTATGAAGAAATCATCTTTTCTTAGCTACCAGAGCAGTCACACAGGGTAAAAGCTTTTTTTTAATATTCATAATGTGGGAAATGTTTAATAACTGAAAATAGTAATTTCTTAAAAGGGTCGTCTGCTACTAGGAGAACCCCTTTTTATTTCCCATATTTGGCCTTGTTAAAATAAAAACACTCATACTTCACTCCTGTGCTGGTGACGTTGCAGCAGTGTCGGTACTCGCGCTCCCTGGGTTCACATGAGGTTGTTACATCGCCCGAGCCTTGCGTCCAATCGGCGCCGACTTCACTTTCCCCGCCTTCGGATGTTTTGAACATCAACAGGAAGCCAGGGTTGTAGCTGTCATCTGACTTCCTCATGATGTTAGATTTGTGTGAAGGTGGGGACAGTGTCATCAGCGTTGATTGGGCGCAAGGATCACATGACGTAACAACATCGCATGAACCCCGAGCACACAAGTACCAACACCGCTGGAACAGCGCCGGTATAGGAGGTTTGCATTATTGTTTTTATTTTAACAGGACCAAATGTGAGGAATGAGAAGGGGTTTCTCCAAGTAGTGGACAACCCATTTATACTTCAAAAATACTACACAGAGAGAAGCCATTATCATACCTAGAGTGTGAAAAATTAATTACTGGAAAATTTTGTTGACCATCAAAAATAACTCAGATGGGAAGAACCTATAGACAGTAGGCAAATAAAACATTTGATACACTGCAGATTTTGCAAGTTTTCCCACCTACAAAGAATGGAGAGGGCTGTAATTTATTATAGCAGGTTCACTTCAACTGTGAGAGACAGAACAAAAAAATTAAAAAAAAACAGAAAATCACATTGTATGATTTTTAAATAACTAAATCGCATTTTATTGCATGAAATAAGTATTTTATCACCTCCCAACCAGCAAGAATTTTGCCTCTCACATACCTGTTAATTTTTCTTTAAGAAGCCTCCTACTCCGCACTCATCACCTGTATTAATTGCATCTGTTAGAGCTCGTTACCTGTATAGAAGACCTCTGTCCACACACTCAATCACACGCTTTCATTTGTATGGGGAAAAACTCGTCCCATAAGCCGGCTATTGAGGTTTCAATACAGTTGGAGGGGTTAAGTCTCGTGGATCTGCAGGACTATTACATAGCCGCTCTTCTAGATCAAATTAAATCTTGGTCCCGGGAGATGGATCTGCCACTGCACACAGACTGAATCACATTTCACACATTAAATCAAAGGTAACTTTGAGCTGTTACACATATTAACTAATACAACCCCCTCCCAAAAAGTGAGGGTGTTTACTGGCCAAACATTACTGGCAGCAAAAATGATTATTACCAGATTGTGGGAAAAACTACCTCCATGATTCACAGATGTAATTTCCTCTATTAATAAACCTGTTCACATGAAAAGATGATTTCTTACAAGAACAATCGAGTTGAAGCCTTCTTATTAGATGGAAGCTCCGGCTTCATCATCCAAAGAATACAACTCAGGTGTAACCTAATGTTTCCCCGAATACAGGAATTGTTGAGGGTCTGTTCCTGTTCTACCTGTTTAATTTTCAGATTTACACGTCCTACTCTGTTTATATAACACCTCAAGGATATTTCTTCTCATACTGTTTAATGTGTGATAATGTTTTTGGTATTCAATGTTTATTCACACACTATTGTTTTATTTGAAAATAATCTTAATAAAAAGTTTGTTTTAAAAAAGGACAATGAAATGTTTACTTGTTTCTGTGATATCAGAGTTTTCCTTTTACTGCTACATATAATTAATGCAGAAAAGTTTCAGCACTTTAAAACATTATTATTTTCGCAAATATAAAGATGCAGAATATTTTGTTATGACAATTTTCTGATATTTATGTATAGGGTGCTGACCCGTCCTCTTCCTCCTGGGCCTCCATCTAGACACATATGTTCAACAGTGACTGAGCCACCATTTTTCTACTTTAAGAGACATCTATGGAAATACTTCCCCCCACTGTCTCCCCCACAGAAAGGTGTTATATATCAGTCTGTTATGGTTGGGTTTTAGGGTAGGGGGGGTTGGGTATGTTTTATATTGTCGACAACCTTGTAATATGCTCTTAACCAGCTATGTAATACGGAAATGCTCTGCTGATAGGATATTGGAAACAACATATGTCTACTACAGTAAATATGGCGGGGGCAGTGACAATACTTGTCTGGAATGTAAGGGGTCTTTCTTCTGGTGATAAGTCAGGAAATCTTTCTGTATCTTCAGATGGAAAAACCTGCTCTGATTTGTCTGCAAGAAACACATCTTACCTCTGAGAACCGTCATCTACTAAACAAGAAGCGGTTACAGGCCGACTATCACCCCACGCACTCTCCATACTCTCCGGGAGTCAGTATATTAGTACACCCTAGTGTACAATGTGAGGGTCTTACAGTGATAATAGATACAGAGGGTCGGTACGTCTGTTTGTTCTCTAAGGTGATTACTGAATCTCTATTAATAATCTCTACATACCACCACCATATTCCAGGAGAATCATACATAACATTCCCACTATTATTGCCGTCTTCTCACAAATCCCCTATATTATAATAGGGGGCTGTAATAATATACCGGACCCTCACTGGGATAGAGGGAGGCATGAAGCTAAGAGGGTAGGAGGCAATTGTATCCCTTTTGGTCACTTAATTAGGCCAGTCTCACACGTCCAGATTTTTCCAGTACGTGAAGAAACGGTCCCGGAGCTATCCGTGTCTGGGTGTGCACGTAGGCCAAGGCCGTCCGTGTGCTGTCCGTGTTTCTCGTCCATGTGCTGTCCATGTGAATGCATATCACACACAAAGGTTTTGAGGTCCATTGTTGCTTTTTGTCATCTTTCCATTCCTGGCTTTGACAACATACTTCATTTTTTGCGTCCTTACCTTCTCAGACAAGACACCTGCAAGCGACTAAGCATTTCTCCGGAGGAGCGTTTGCTAGTAATCTTGAGGTGATTTTTTTTTTTGTGCAAAACATGATATTGTGACCAATAACGTGCAAACCATCGTTGTGGGTTAAGTGGTTAAATTTCTAGTGAGTAATGTTCAAGTTCACTAGATTATACAATGACCATAATCGTAACTGGCAAACATGTTTTTGTTAACCATTGGCATAGAAATAAAGCCAAACATACACTTTGGATATGTATTCTTACAATCAAATAGTAGGCCCCACAAACTAACTCTTAACATTCCACTTTGTGAAATGTAAATTATAAGTGACACCTGTGTGTAGCATTAATGGGTGTGGGTTATATTCGACAAAACATATACCGTATATACTCGTGTATAAGCCGACCCGTGTATAAGCCGACCCCCCTAATTTTGCCACAAAAAACTGGGAAAAATTATTGACTCGTGTATAAGCCGGGTGTATAAACTGCCCTCCAGCTCTGTGCTCCCCCATTCTCCTCTGTACTCCCCCCTCCTGCTCCGTCCTCCGCTGTGCTACCCCATTCCTTCTCCGTCCTCCTGTGCCCCTTGTTCTGCTCTGTGCCCTCCATCCTCCCCTGTCCTGCTCCATGCTTCCCCGTCCTCCTCCACGCTTCCCCCGTCCACCGATCTCCCTCCCCCGTCCTCCACGCTTCCCCCGTCCTGCTCCAGCTTCCCCCGTCCTCCTCTATGCTTCCCCCGTCCACCGATCCCCCCCTCCTGCTCCATGCTTCCACCGTTCTCCACCCCCCGTCCTGCTCGTGCTCCTTGTCCTCTCCTCCATCATACCCCTCCCCGTGCCATCGCTGAGTGTCCCTGCAATCCTGCGTTCTCCGTCTTCTTGCAGCTCTCCAGCACTGAGCGGTGATGTAATACCGCTCATTAAGGCCATGAATATGGAGGCCACGCCCATGGGAGTGGCGTCGCGTCCATATTACATGACCCTAATGAGCGGGTATTACATCACCGCTCAGTGCTGGAGAGCTGCAAGAAGAAGGGGAGAACGCAGGATTGCAGGGACCCTCAGCGATGGCACGGGGAGGGGTGAGTATGATCCCAGTCACCGGCTCCTTCCGCGGCATCCCCTCCCCCGCTGGTTTCTGCCCTATGACTCGTGTATAAGCCGAGGGGGCATTTTCAGCACGAAAAAAGGTGCTGAAAATCTCGGCTTATACACGAGTATATACGGTATTTTATGTTGATCTGTGCTGTATTACCTTCACTATGTAAAAATTTATTGATTTATCAACATAATCCACAATTGATGGTGAATGTTACACATCCAAACTATGGTTTTGTTAACAGATTCCTGGCTACTGGCCACTCATATTCTTCCCTCCATTTTGAGTTCCTCCTTGGCACGTCAACCATGTCCGGGATTGTGCGCTCAACCTGTGATCTGATTTGGGACAAGCTAAAGAGCCGCCTCATGCCTCAGCCAACCACACAAGACTGGTTGAGGATTGCCCAGGGTTTCATGGAAGCCACTGAGTTCCCAAACTGCATTGGTGCCCTGGATGGTAAACACATTCGTGTCAAGAAGCCACCAAAATATTTTTCCGTTGTGCTGCTGGCTGTAGCTGACAGCAAATACTGTTTTGTTCTTGCTGACATTGAGGCATATGGGAGTGCCTCTGATGCTCGCATCTTTAGAGCTTCCAGATTAGCTTGGCGACTTGCTGACACTAATTTAAATCTGCCATAACCATGTGTGCTTCCTGGTGCGTCAGGCCCACCTGCACCATTTATCATGGTTGCTGATGAGAGTTTTGCACTCTCAAGGCATGTTCTTCGACTATTTCCACGTCGAGGTTTGGACAACCGGAGAATTTTTTAACACTCGACTGATGAAGCCCGTCGATTGGTTGAGTGTGCTTTTGGAATCTTGACTTCAAGATGGCGTATTTTTGAAACTCAAATCCAGATGCATCCAGAAAATGTCCAGGCAGTCATAAAGGCTACCGTTATTTTGCATAATTTCTGCCGACAAAAACCATCCTTGGATGATATTGATGACGGGAGAGTGGTTAATGTGGCATTACCAGAGGAAAGACAGCATGCTCCCGAGTAGCTCACACTGCCCTTCTAGCCAGGAATATTTTTGCTGATTATTTTTTGACACCAGAGGGCAGTGTGCCATGGCAAATGTAGGAGCACAACTAATGTTACACTTAAATATGTATTCTGTCCAAAATTGTAATGTTTTTTTTATAAAATTTTTTTGGCCTTTTATAACAAATTGGTTAGGGACTCGCAAGGCAATGAGGACCTTGACGTGGGTTGCGAGCTTACATTTGATGTGGGTAACTGATACATGGACGTCTCAAAGCCTTATTGCTCCCCATAACAAATAACTAATACCTCATTATAATGTTTTTACTGTGGGTGTGATCAATATGCAATGTATTAAAGTATGTATTTGGTCTGATAATTGTAGACTAACACCAAGTACCTAAGACCGTCACTCATTGACTGTGTTCTGGAAGGAGAGTGGGTCACCTCGCGATCATGTTGTTCAGACATACTGACCTTGAAGTGTCCAATTTCACTGCCATTTGACCACGGTCTATAGTTCTACGCAGTTTGAGGCTGTGAGGGGGCGCAGCTTCAGTGACCTGACTGCTAGTCAATGAAGCTGAGTGTGCCACCACCATTTCCATCTTTCCCATTATTTTTCATCCAGGACGGATTAATATTACCACCATCCTGGTTGTAAAGTGTGTATGGGCCAGATATGGATTACTTCATGGGACATAACGGTGGACAGGTATGGTATATTGCTTATTTGTTTTGTAATATTTTTCTTTCGGTCATACCAATTACTTATTTTAAAAATTACATAGACTTTGACAAATAAACAAGACATATTAACACTTTACCAATGTGTTTTATTTTTCTTACAACACATGTATTCATCTGAGGGTGTAGCAAAACAAAACCAAATTTTTTGACAACATAATAAAGGTAACCTACTTATTTAGGTTATTCATACATCCACAATTTCACCATGACTGGAGAAAGATTCGTTTGTGTTATTTTCTGCTCTTACACGTTCGGGGCTGGAGGACTGTGTGCCCATTTGTCCTGTAGGCATTGTGGGCTGGCGTGTGGTTGTTTGAGGAGGCTGAGTTTGCAAAACTGATGGTGTAACAGATGTAGATGGGGATAAGGTTGTGTCTTGTAAGACTCATCCAAAAATGTTTGGGAAACACTTTGTGGCTGAGGTAAAGTAGGTTACGAGTCAACAATCTGGCTCAGATATGATTGCGAACTACTATAGGTATCACCTATTGGCATATGGTTGTGCAGACCAAATTGGCTCATCACAGGTGTCTGGTGCCTTGCTCGCAGATTGTAGGGCTGTGGCATAGCAAAATTACCACCACTACTATCCCCCACAGACATGCTGGAGGACATTGTTTCTGAATGTTGGCTGAAGATGGTGCTTGGATCAGACATTTGCCAATATTGCTGGCTACTGGCACGGGCATGAAGCACTGAGGCTGGATCAGACATTTGCCCATACTGCTGGCTACTGGCACGGGCATGAGGTAGTGAGGCTAGATCAGAAATTTGCCCATATTGCTGGCTACTGGCACGGGCATGAGGCTGGATCAGACATTTGCCCATATTGCTGGCTACTGGCACGGGCATGAGGTAGTGAGGCTGGATCAGACATTTGCCCATATTGCTGGCTACAGGCACGGGCTTGAGGTAGTGAGGCTAGATCAGAAATTTGCCCATATTGCTGGCTACTGGCACGGTCATGAGGTAGTGAGGCTGGATCAGACACTTGCCCATATTGCTGGCTACTGGCACGGTCATGAGGTAGTGAGGCTGGATCAGACATTTGCCCATATTGCTGGCTACAGGCACGGGCTTGAGGTAGTGAGGCTAGATCAGAAATTTGCCCATATTGCTGGCTACTGGCACGGTCATGAGGTAGTGAGGCTGGATCAGACATTTGCCCATATTGCTGGCTACTGGCACGGTCATGAGGTAGTGAGGCTGGATCAGACATTTGCCCATATTGCTGGCTACTGGCACTGGCATGAGGTAGTGAGGCTGGATCAGACATTTGCCCATATTGCTGGCTACTGGCACGGTCATGAGGTAGTGAGGCTGGATCAGACATTTGCCCATATTGCTGGCTACTGGCACGGTCATGAGGTAGTGAGGCTGGATCAGACATTTGCCCATATTGCTGGCTACAGGCACGGGCTTGAGGTAGTGAGGCTAGATCAGAAATTTGCCCATATTGCTGGCTACTGGCACGGGCATGAGGCTGGATCAGACATTTGCCCATATTGCTGGCTACTGGCAGGGGCATGAAGCACTGAGGCTGGATCAGACATTTGCTTATATTGCTGGCTACTGGCACTGGCATGAGGTAGTGAGGCTGGATCAGACATTTGCCCATATTGCTGGCTACTGGCACGGTCATGAGGTAGTGAGGCTGGATCAGACTTTTGCCCATATTGCTGGCTAATGGCATGGGCATGAGGTAGTGAGGCTGGATCAGACATTTGCACATAATCATGGATGGAGCAACAGCAGGAGGAAACCAAACAGGAGCATACATTTGTGGATAAGGATGTCTGGAGGCAGGAGGTGGAAGCATGGACGAGGGTGCAGGCATTTGCTGTGATTGTTGTGTTTCTGGGCCAGCGTTGGCCCCGAAGATAGTGTACCTACATTTTGTGCATGTGTTATGTTGGTAGCAGATGGCATCTGTATTTAATGCTGGGCAGCTCGCCATCGTTCAATGGGTCCTAGCATCGGGTTTGGGTCCTGCTCTCTTTGGCTTGCAGCAATGAGGGTCAATATTGCAGCCCGTAGCTGTTCCTGCCGTTTATCAGGAACTTTAGCTAGGCAAGGAGAGAGGGAGCGACAAAACCGATCTGCTGAATTTTCTGGTGTCATGGAATTTAGTATGGATAAATCTTGAGCATCAATGAGCTCGGGCAGCATACGTGGCTTTTCATGTCGCCTGGTTCGTCTATCTCAGGGAGTGTGTGAAAGATACCAAGGTAAATTGGATATTGATGCTGCCTGTGGTGCTGGGGCTGCTGCTTGGGATGTTAAGGCTGTTGTTTGGGTGCTTCCATGACCAGCATCAGTGAAGGGTTCAGCAGCATCAGACACCTGTTCATCAGGCTGTGTTGCTGGAGTCAGGTCTGCTGGGGCTTCGGTCTCTGATGCAGAGGTACATGGCGCTAATCTTGCTGTTGTTGGCGATTCATCGGAGTCTTCAAGGTTGTCATCAGTCCTAGGATAAATAACATTGTGACATAAACTGTTAATTTTATCATACGTAATCCAAAAGCAAAAAAAAACAAAAACTAGTTTTTGAGAACAAATAAAGCTATGTGTCGAACATGTTGCTTTATGGTAATTGAACATATAAACGTGAGTATGATTTAAAACACAAATGTATTTATGAAAGATAACTATTGATCACAGATTTACATGAATGTTTCCAAATGTTTAATATTTGGAAATATGGTAAAATACATTAGTTAGTTTAATATGTTGGCAAAATCAGACACAGTGACACTTATGGATTTAGCTCCAGGATTGGGCAAAGAAAGGCACATGGCAAGTTTCTGTAGAAGACATATTGACGCTTTTTGGAAGCACCTGATGTGGAGGGGAGGGGATTAAATTCCCGCCTAAACTGGTCCCTCTCTGAGCGCCATCGTCGTTTAACCAAATCAACTGTTGGGAAAGTTTAAAAACAACAAGTCACATTCCCGCAAATCAGAAAATATTCATTAAACAACACAATGTGTTCAGCTATGTTAGAGTTAAAAAGTAATTTGATTATGATCATCATGCCTGGTGCAATAACCCAAAAAAAAAAAAATTGTTATCCCTTGCTATTGAGACTAAGAAGTGTGTGACCACTTAGCGCCATGGTGTCATTACAAAAATTAAGGATTGTCCACCATGAGCACTGTTCTAAACCGTTTGAATAATTGGTTTGGTACCGTGTTAGCCAGTAGGAAAAAAGATATAGAGTGCTCTCAGTGGGAGAAATAAAATAGGAATCTTGTGGGTGTGATACCTTTTAATGGCTAACAAAATATAGTGAATGATGTTACAAAGCAAGCTTTCGAGACTGCTTACGTCTCATCAGGCTGATATAACAAAATATTTGAAGAAACCCATTTATACAGTGAAGAGCACAGGCATGGTGTGATACAGGGACATCTAAATAAACAAACACTGAGCTTAAAGCCCCCGTCACACTAAACGAGATCGCTAGCGAGATCGCTGCTGAGTCACAAGTTTTCCCTCACTGTATAGACGCCAGTACATTTGATCCCTGGGAGACGGCACACGGCAGCTTCTCTGCGCCTGCTGTCAGCTTGACAGCCGGCAAAGGGAACCGCCGACTCCCAGGCCGGGGGCGGCAGAATGCAGCCATGGGGGAGACACTGCAGACCGCCGCATTAGGCGGCCTGACTGCGCCTCCTTGCCGGCTGCGCATGCCCCGGCTGCTCCCCCCTAGATACGCCTCTGTCAGGGAGAGTGAAGTCTCTCAGAAAAGTCCATTAGGTGTCAAAATTAGTTCTTGTAGTCCGGTAACGACAATTGACACCATGTAGCAAGAAAAGTCCTTGTTTGTAATGAAGAGTCTCAAGTCACCACAGATACTTGGAGGCATTCTTTTCCCAAATGAAAAACCATGGCAGGAAAACGGTCATGAGTCAATCTTTTAAGTGAAGGGGTGAAAAGGCACCGAACCATAAAATAAAGATTAAAAATAAATAAAACCACGGAGATCACAAGACAGAATCTAAGGAAAAAACAGGAAATACAATTACAGAAATGCGCTAAAACCTAGGTTTTCATTAAGGCCTTGTGGCGCTAAGGTACCCAGTCTATAAATCTACTTGCTTTATGATTGAGCTAAGACTCTGCCCAAATTCCAGGGCCATGCGTCTGCACAGGCTTATTTCAAATCCCATATTTCAAATTACAGATTTCTAATTACAGCACTCTGAATTAGACTAGAATTCTAGAATGCATTTGGCCACTCATCACTCCTGCAATATCATCTGTACTAATCTAATCAAGCTGTTTCTTCTCTTCCCACAGGTATGCACCGAATCTCCCCAGCTTTTCCCAATTCCTGATTGTGTTCTGTGAACTGTTTCTGCTTTCCTTGGTGTGCATTGCTTACCCTGCCTCTTGCCTCCATGATGTACTCCATTCCTCCTGTGTCTTCCATGCCTATCTCTGAGTGTGCAGTCCATCTCCCCCTTTTTCTCACCTTTGCTAACTCTGAACATGTGGTGTTGCTAAACACGCCCACATCCCCTCTCACAGCTGATCCCTCTCAGTCCCAGATATATTCAGGGCCATGCGTCTGCACAGGCTTATTTCAAATCCCATATTTCAAATTACAGATTTCTAATTACAACACTCTGAATTAGACTAGAATTGGACTGGAATTTGACTGTAAGGTAACGGACTACAACCGCACAACAATGTTTCGACTTCTCACTTTCACCCCCATACTTCTCTATTTCGCCCGATCTCCATTAATCCCCCCACCTAATAGGTCACTATTCATTTCTCCCTCCATCCTCCCCTGCCACCTCACCTCCTCAGAACTGTTCCTCCACATACAAGCCTCTTTGTCCAGACACACAAGGCCACACCATGGCTTATCTTGCTCCCACCTTCTAACACTCTGTCTGTTACTCCTCATTGCTGGCGATGTATCCCCAAATCCTGGTCCTCCTCAACACATCCCCACACTCATTTCTAACCCTGCCACGATCCTCTATACATTTCTGCAACCATAATAACCTCATACCCATTCATCCAGCCCCCACTCCTCCGGTCCCACTACCTGGAGCACTATGGAACGCACGGTCAATCTGCAATAAACTGTCATTTATCCACGACCTCTTCATCACCAACAAACTTTCCTTCCTTGCTGTCACTGAAACCTGGCTCACCCGCTCTGACTCAGCCTCTCCAGCTGCACTCTCTTATGGCGGATTCCATCTCTCTCACACCCCCCGCCCCAGCAAGAAACGTGGTGGAGGAGTTGGCTTGCTCATCTCCAATTCCTGCTCTTTTGCCCCACTTCCTCTCCCACCCTCCGCTACTCTTCCCTCGTTCGAGGTGCACTCCGTCCGCATCTACTCCCCTTCCAACCTGCAGCTAGCTGTCATCTACCGCCCCCAGAACTAGCCATCTCAACCTTTCTCGATCACTTCACCACCTGGCTGCTTCATTTCCTCTCTGCTGAAATCCCCACTATCATCATGGGTGACTTTAACATCCCCATTGACACTTCCACTTCCGCTGCCCCCAAACTTTTATCGCTCTCTGCCTCCTTTGGCCTCACTCAATGGTCCTCTGCGGCCACTCCCAAAGATGGTCACACACTGGACCTTATCTTCACCCGCCTCTGCTCCCTTACTAATCTCACTACCTCACCCCTGCCCCTGTCTGACCACAACCTACTGACATTTTCTTCCCTCTCCTCTCCTAGTACGCAACTCCCGCTCCACAAACTCGCTCATCCTCGCCGAAATCTCAAACACCTCAATTTACAATCGCTCTCTGAGTCACTCCTCCCTCTTACAGACATAGCCTCACTTCATGACACAGATGCTGCTGCCACCTTTTTATAACACCACAATCAATAACAGCAGCACCTGATTCGGCCGCCCCCCTCGCACATAGCAAAACTTGCACAATCAACAGGCAGCCCTGGCTGACCAGCCTCACCAAAGAACTGAGACGGGCTTCCAGGGTTGCTGAGTGGAGATGGAAGAAATCCTGCTCTGCCGAGTACCTAACCGCATACAAGCAGTCACTCACCAGCTTCAAGTCCACACTCACTGCCGCAAAGCAAACTTACTTCTCATCTCTCATATCCTCCCTGTCTCACAACCCAAAACAGCTCTTCAACACTCTTAATTCTCTACTCCGTCCCCCAGCACCTCCCCCCTCTCATCTCATTACTGCTGAAGATTTTGCCTCCTTTTCCAAGCAGAAGATTGATACGATCAGGGAAAGCTTTGGCCCACAGCCCCCAATGCCCCTCTTAGCTGCTCAGCCCTGTTCCTCCAAAACCAACTTCTCCACTATGACAGAAGATCAGCTCTCCACCCTCCTTTCAAGATCACACCTCACCACTTGCACGCTTGACCTGCTCCCGTCCCACCTCATCTCTAACCTCGCCACAGTCTTCATCCCTACTCTAACACACATCTTCAACCTCTCACTTACAAATGGTGTGTTCCCCTCATCCTTCAAACATGCCTCGATTGCACCCATCCTCAAAAAGACCTCCCTTGACCCATCCTCTGCGTCTAGCTACCGCCCAATATCTCTTCTTCCTTATGCCTCAAAACTACTGGAACAGCATGTCCATCTTGAACTGTCCTCCCATCTCTCCTCTTGCTCCCTCTTTGACCGCTTACAATCAGGCTTCCGACTGCATCACTCAACTGAAACTGCCCTAACTAAAGTCACCAACGACCTACTAACCGACAAGAGCAAGCGACACTACTCTGTCCTCCTTCTCCTGGACCTGTCTTCTGCCAGTCCCTCCTGCTCCAGATTCTCTCATCTCTGGGCATCACAGGCTTGGCCCTATCCTGGAGCTCATCATATCTAACAGATCGAACATTCAGTGTCTCCCTCTCCCACACCACCTCCTCACCTCGCCCCCTCTCTGTCGGTGTTCCTCAAGGCTCAATTCTAGGACCCCTACTCTTCTCCATCTACCCCTTCGGCCTGGGACAGCTCAAAGAATCTCACAGTTTGCAGTACCATCTCTATGCCGATGACACGTAGATCTACCTATCTGGACCTGACCTCACCTCCTTACTGACAAAAATCCCACACTGTCTGTCCGCTATTTCAGCTTTCTTTTCTGCTCGCTTTCTAAAACTCAACATGGACAAAACAGAATTCATCATCTTCCCCCATCTCACTCTACCCCTCCACCAGACCTATCCCTCAATGTCAATGGCTGCTCACTTTCCCCGGTCCCGCATGCTGGGTGCCTCGGGGTGATCCTCGACTCTGCCTTTTCTTTCAAGCCACATATCCAAGCCCTAGCCTCCTCCTGCCGTCTCAAACTCAAAAATATTTCCCGGATCCGTGCATTCCTTGATAACGACACCACAAAAACACTAGTGCACGCCCTTATCTCCCGCCTTGACTACTGCAACCTCCTACTCTCTGGCCTCCCCTCTAGCACTCTGGTACCACTCCAATCCATCCTGCATTCTGCTGCCCGACTAATTCACCTGTCTCCCCGTTATTCCCCAGCCTCTTCCCTATGCCAAGCCCTTCATTGGTTTCCTATCGTCCAGAGGCACCAGTTCAAAACCCTAACTATGACATACAAAGCCATCCACAACCTGTCTCCTCCATACATCTGTGACATGGTCTCCCGTTACTTACCCACACGCAACCTTCGATCCTCTCAAGATCTCCTTCTGTACTCTCCCCTTATCTCTTCTTCCCACAACTGCATACAAGACTTCTCCTGTGCCTCCCCTATACTCTGGAATTCTCTACCCCAACACAGACTGTCACCTACCATGGAAACCTTCAAAAAGAACCTGAAGACCTACCTCTTCCAACAAGCCTACAACCAGCAGTGATCCTCAGTTTACTGAACCGCCGCACGACCAGTTCTACCCTCTCCTAGTGTATACTCACCCATCCCCTCTAGATTGTGAGCCTTCACGGGCAGGGTCCTCTCTCCTTCTGTACTTATGTGTGTCCTGTATTGCTCATATTTATTGTACTTGTCTATATTCGCCCCCTCTCACATGTAAAGCACCATGGAATAAATGGCGCTATAAAAATGAATAATAATAATAAAATCCCCTCCTCGGACTCCTAACAATATCTGATCTATGGCTTTGATTTTGAGTCCTGTGGGATCACTTTTGTGATATGTTCTAAAATGTCTTGGCAAGGCTTTTAACATACTCACATTGTCTGTCAGAATCGATTTCTCGATGTCCCTCACGTGTTCCCTTGTTCGAATCTTTAATTCTCTGGTGGTAAGTCCTACATATACCTTTTTGCACGGACATTCAGCGTGGTAAATTACACCTTTTCATGAGCAATTGAAGGTCTTCCTGATGTCATATTCTCTACTTCCTTCATGATTGAAAAGCTTTACTTTTGATTAAATTGCTACAAGCCTTACACATTCCACATGGAAAAAAGCCTTTCAGTGCTCCAGAATGTTTAGGTGCGTGCGCATTGTTGTGACTACAAACCAATAGATCTTTTAGATTTTTAGACCGCCTTGCCACAATTGAGGGGGTATTAGGTAGAATGTTTTTGAGAACAGGTTCCATTTGGAGAATATTCCAGGGTTTTCTTACGATTCGTGTCAATTCCATCCATTGTTTGCTATAATCAGTTATAAATCTTATTTGTTGCATGTTTACTCTTTTGTGTTGTCCATATAATAAATTTTCACCCGGTCTGTCATAGGCTTTCTTGAAGCCTTTTCTGATTTGCCTCCTGCTATATCCTCTTTCGAGAAAGCGTTGTGAAAGATTGGATGCCTGGTCCAAGAAAACATTCTCATCCAGGCAAATCTTTTTGATCCTCATAAATTGTCCTGTGGGGAATCCATTAATGATGGACTTATAGTGTGAAGAGGAAACATGCAATAAAGAATATGTTGAGGTCGGTTTTTGGAAAACATCAGTCACGATGTCCCTACCATTAGGTTTTCACATCCATTCAGAGTGACAACCCCTTCACTTTTAAACACCACTACAGCCACGATGGAGATACCTTTCATTCCCTCCCATTCACATGTCATTGGTGGGAGGTGCCCTTTCTTACCCTGACTTCCGGCCCCGCGCAATAGGACCTCCATGCATTCCACGTGTGCGTTCCAGCGCGGAGACCGGACGTCTTTTCACTTCTGGGTTAGACTGCACAAAGCGAAAAAGCGCCGGCGGCCCCCTCCACTGACTTTCCACCCAATCACAACATGCTCCTATTGGGAGAAGCTCTTTAGCGAAACGGCGCTGTCGGGGTAGGAGCATGGAGCAGCCGGAAATTATGCACATGACACTTACACTCTGTAAGTACCATCTCTAAACCCTGATCAGATGTTTATGATGCTCATTTTGCACATCTTTTTGCAAGGATTTGCGCTGATCACTTTCTCAATGCACCAGTCACTTTCTGAGCATTTAACCCTGCACAACCTTGTGATGTTCATAATGGCACATACTAATCCACATTGCAGCACCTGCACTCTGCACTTTATGTCTCATTGTGGGGTAACAGTCTGCACATTAGAGAGCAGCAGTAACACATCACTTGGTTGCTTTATTTCAGCACTAAAACAAATCTCCCATCATTGTTATCAGACTCTATAATGGAGTAATAACTGTGCATGCTCGTATAATTACCTCTTATCATTTATTTCCCTGCTCACGTGTGTCTTCACGTTCCATAAGCTTCATATTTTTAACCCTTTTGGTTTTTTGTTATAATTATAATAAAGATTTGTATTTTATCTTCACTCACTACAATATATCGTCTGGCCTCATTACATTACTTGAGGATGTGTGTATATATGCTCTAGAAATAGACGTTTTTGCCTTTACACCCTCATTAGACCGTGTTAACTTCATAAAGTATTAAATATGAACATTTTATTTATGATAAAGTTAATTTGGCCAATTACTTGTGAGGAGATTTTGTGGAGAAATTCCCAAATGTTTCACAGGATATTTTTGTTCAACCCCTTCAATTGTATCTCAGTTGTTTCATTATAAAACCATATTAGTGGCTGCAGAGCTGAAATCACAAAGATTCAGTCACTGTCCGAATACTTCTGGACCTAACTGTATTCATATATTTACACTATATGGACAAATACTGCGTCTCTTGCCCCCGACCACCAAAACAAAACCCAAAATGTCCTCCTGTCCCTTTTCCTTACTCCCAATCCCAAAATAGACAAGGACATTCGGAGTTGCTGATCCTCCCTCCTCTGTAGCCTCCTGGAGATAAAGTATCTTCAGCCGCGGCTCTTTACCTCTCCCAAAGAAAAAATGGGGAAAACGAAACACTGTTATTAATCAGTTATTTGTTATTACAGTTTTTATTACAGTAAAATGTCCCCAATCACAATTTCCTTCCCCCAGTCCAGAATGCTGGGGTGGGATTATCTCACCAGAGACCCCTGTACAGGAATATTCGGGCCCCAGCCCCATTATACAAGAGAATCGCACAATCTCCATAGTTCTTACACAGGACACAGAGATCAGACAAGGTCTCATATTCAGGCTGTTTCTATATTACTCCAACCCTCTTTATATGACCAAGATCAGAGTCTCATTATACCGAGTAGAGAAGCTCCAGGGACAAAGACGCCGTCTGGTCCTAACACGCTGGGGGCCCGGAGTATCCAGACACGGGGCCCGGATTCTCTCATTTGTGGCCCCAGCGTTTCTTGTAGAATAAATCCCTTTCTCATACAGTCCTGTAGTAATGACTTTGTTCTCACGTTTTCTAGGAGGGTTCGTCTGACTCCATCTTATGTTATCAGCGTATGTGCGAGAGACGAGAGCCTGACGACCACAGCTTTACCGTGTGTGTCCGGGGTCAGTTCTACAGTGTAAGAGCCGGGGGTCTGTGACCTAAGCTGGGGGTATACGGGTCTATACAGTGTATACAGAGGGGTCTGTGACCGAAGCTGGGAGTATACGGGTGTATATGGATCGCCCACCAGGGCAGTGTGATACTCGGTACCGGGCCGGTGTATTGAGGGGATGTGTCACAGCGGCAATGACCCGGTCCGTAGCCCTGGGCATCCAATAAAGTGGGAATTATTTACAGGGGATGTTAGAGTTTGTAGTGTAGGTATTCGTGACGCCACCTGTGGTATCTGGTCAATGGTGACCAGCGCTGCGGTGCAGATCCTCTGGGATAGATGGTGAGATGCAGCAGAATTGGTACAGTCTCCCACAGGTGAGACTATGGGATCCCAGGGCAGGCAGATGTTGTAGTAGGTGGTAATGGTGCTGCAGGATGTAGCTGAGTGCAATGTGTGACACAGGAAGAAACTGAGAAACAGTGAGCTGCAGTTTCCAAAGCTTTACTTACAGTTTTGTAGGCAAAGCATCCAGGGCATTGAACACAGGTCGTACTGGAGTAGGTCAGCCTGAAAGCAGTTTAGGATCCCCTGATTACAGGTTGGATGTGAGGTCTCCTTTCTAGAGCTGTTCTGTGAGGCATTGGCTGCTATAAGCTCCATCCAATCCCCTCTTGCTCTCCATCTCTTATTCAAGTTGCATTCGACTCTCATAACATGCAGCTGTAGCCTGTTTCAGGAACTAATAGTTCCTTTCATCAAACTTCCCTGCGCTAAGACTCTCGCTAAGGCCTTTGTCAAGGAGATTGTCAGACTACATGGCGTTCCTACTGACATTGTTTCTGATGGGGACCTCAGTTCGTTGCTCGTTTTTGGCGCGCCTTTTGTGACAGGTTGGGAGTTCATTTGTCGTTTTCATCTGGATATCATCCTGAGTCTAATGGCCAGACAGAAAGGAAAAATCAGGATGTTGAGCAGTTCTTGCGTTGTTTTGGGGCAGACAATCAAGAGGGGTGGTCTGAGTTTCTGCCACTTGCTGAATTCGCTCTTAACAACCATATATCCTCTTCTGCTGGTTGTTCACCTTTTTTTTGTTGTACTGGGAGACATCCGTCGTTTGGGTCATTCTCCAAATTGGTATCGGCCGTGCCTGATGAGGAGAATTTTTGCGGTGATTTGGAGAGAGTTTGGACGGATGTGCGTGGTAATCTTCAGGAAGCTAACAGAAAATCTAAAACGTACTTTGATAGGAAATGGCAAGAGGTTTTGTTTGCTATTGGTGACATGGTTTGGTTGTCCTCTAAGAATCTGCGGTTGAGGATTCCTTCTAAAAAATTGGGTCTCAAGTTTGTAGGGCCCTTTAAAGTTCTTCAGGTTGTTAACCAATCTGCTGTTAGGTTGGATGTTCCTACCTCCTGGAAGATTAATCCGGTGTTTCATGTTTCTCAGTTGAAAAGAGCTGATGTGTCGGATGGAGACGCCTCTGCCACGGTTCCTCCGGTGGTGGAGGACGGGGAATATGAAATTTCCCGCATCCTAAATTCTAGACGGTATAGAGGGAGTTTGCAGTATCTCGTCGCTTGGAAGGGTTTTGGACCCGAGGATAACTCATGGGTGATGGTGGATGATGTTTCTGCGTCCAGACTTGTCAGAGCGTTTCACAAGAGGTTTCCGGGTAAGCCTGGACCTAGGGGATCCGGAGGATCCTCTTAGAAGGGGGGGGTACTGTTAGAACTCTCCTGTTAGGTTTTTTTCTATCTTGCTGGTCACATGACCTTTGTTGCCTATTTAGTCCTGCTCCGCCCTTCTGGCTTTGCTGGACTTCATTGTAATTTCTACTCTTGAGCTAGCCGGGTGCTTTGTTACCTTACTCTAATAGTTTTTGCTTGGTCTTCAGACCTCTATGTTCTATGTTGTTTTGTTTTTCTTTTTACTACTACAACTTCTGTTAGGAGGTGTCCATCTTTTATCCCAGTTCCTAGTGCTTGTAGGGATCCCTTCCTCGCATCTATAGGTCTTCGTTCAGACTAGCTGAGGACTTTAGCGGGTCTGATTGCAGGATCAGGTTGCCCATCACATCGTAGGGATTGAGCTTAGTTCTATTGTAGGGACAGATATCCCTTTCTTTCCTTAGTGCTTGTAGCAGAACATAACAGGGACCACCTGAAGTTGTGTCCAGATCTGCTAAAGCCCCAAGAAGAAGTGCCTTTCATCACCTCGGAGGAACCAGAAGAAGCAGTAATACATACTGATTTGGGAGACTTTCCGGCAAATTGGCCTCGAATCGAAGAAGCAGTCATAATCCCAGTACTCCAATTCTTCCAACAGCCAGAAGATCCTCCACAGCAAGTTGAACCTGTAAGTGCTGTAGAAGAGCCTAATGCTGCAGAAGAGTCTGCTCAAGAAGAATCCCCGGAAGAAGGATCCCCGGCAGAAACAGAGCAAGACGGCCCAGCCAATGGTACACTTGCCAGTCCCATAGAGAGGTTAAGGCAATTTTACAACTTACCCACACATAGAGCAGACAGGGTAACTGATAATACAGACAACGATACCTCACAGACCACCGCACCACGCAGATCAATACGTAGCACGAAAGGTAAACCCCCTGCTAGGTACAGAGTATAGTCAAACCCCTAACAAATGTAGATAGTTACCCCTGGGGTATTGTATATTACTGTATTATCTTGTTATTTCCATGTGTTCATTGACTTACCTGCTTACTAACTTATATTTTGCCCCCTAATGGACAATCCAAGTGATATGGACACTTTGCTTATTTGTTTCCTACTACCCTTTGGGTATCCAAGAACTCAGTGGCTGCGGACTATGTGCAGCCCAAATACTTTAAGTGTATATAGTTGCACTCCTCGAGTGCTCTCTTTGAGTAACCTTTCCGGAAGAGACTTGGACTTTCTTGTTGCTCATTTCTTACAGCTTTTGCAATGTATATATATATATATATATAGTTATTCGTGTTTTATGCAACGTTCAAGTGTCCTAACCTCCCATAAAGGGAAGATTGTTTATCGCTTGGTGCCACAGATCCTAGAAGGATGCATTAAAGGATTCATCCACAAGAGGCCCTCAGAGCATACACACACCTTCACCCTACCTCAGACCACCAGAGAGAGTCCGTATAGGGAGATAAAAAGGAGGGAGGAGGCAGGAAGTGAGAACACTCTAGGGAACACTCTAGAGAATGGACTCTAGCAAAGAAGTCTGGCAAAGGAGTCGAGAGACTGAGAGTCTAACAGACTGAGACACAGAAACAGGTCAGTCTGCAGTGTGAGACTCAATTAGCTCAAGTCAGCGAGCTAGGAGAGTGCCAACGCTCTAGAGAGCGGCAGAAGAGGCAGCCCATTAACTGCCAGTGTGTATAGCCTTGTGAGGGCCCGAGTAGGCCGAAGGCTAGAGGAGAGGGTAGCAAGGGGGCAGAGGAGCCTTACCAGCTCACCCCAGAAAGCACATACCGGGCACCGGGTCCGAGCTTACAGGGATCTCTACGACCCAGTAGGAGACAACCAGAATTCCTGGAGGACTACAGGTCCCAGGATCACCAAAGAGCTGATATGTAACAGAGCCAGGGGACACGGAGACCCTACAAGCAGGGAGTGTGTACTCCAGGAGAAGGCCCTACCACAAAGTCAGCCGGTGCAGGACAGAGACAAAGTTAGGCCTAGCTACAGGCAGGTCAGAAACTTACTACAGAGAGGCAAGAAACAGGAGGCCCTACACCTGCTCACTGGGGAGAATCCGGACGTGCACCCTTCACCCTACAGTGCTCCGGGATGTTCCTGCCCTAACTCCAGTAAAGGTACAGAAGTGACTTGTGTGTGCGCCCAGTCTTGTTCTTACCCGGCTGGGTTCCCTCCATCCTGCATCCCTCCATTTACGCTGCCCTGAAGGCCTGCTCCACCTGTGGGGAGCGATACCATCTAAGCTGCCACAACACCGGCCTCAGTGGACTGCTGCAGCGCTGGTGATCCTCACCAGACACCACAAGTGGCGTCACGAATCACTGACATTATCCCCTGTAAATATGTCCCCTTTTTGGGTGAGCGCCCAGGGCCACGGACCGAGTCGTGGCCACCGTGGCATCCCCCAAAGAAATCAACGGGCTCGGGTCAGAGTACCCCACGGCCCTGGCCGGCGGCTCAGCTTCAGATTGCCTCCCATACTTTCTCTCATTCTAACTTCATCACATTCATCATGCACCCTGTCATATTTTTTAATTCATACAGCATGCTCCATAATTAAACACCTATTTTGTCTCTCAGCATCTAAACCCCTCTTTCCTTGGCATTCCTGCCTTTTCAAGAATTGTTAGCAGTATTGTTAACTGCTTTATAACCCTGCGCAAGCCGCACCAGGTCCTTTATCTTATATCTCGGATCCGTAGTGTGTCCTGACCTGGTGTGCCTAGCACCCATAGCAGCTGTCAAAGGTAGCGCCCTTATCTTCAGCCCTGTTATGTATTAGCCCAATGGTCTACTATGATAGCCAGCAATCCTGCTACCGAAGCAATAACCTGATCCGCAACTCTCTGTTCTGTCCTGATGCTGATACACACTCTCCTAAACAGGTAGATATATATCACTATAAAGAATACTGTTCCAAGGGCAGGTGCTATATACTCCTCATACATCTAAATCTGAGTCCTCACTAGACTCTGAATATGCAAGGTCTATTCCTGAATCCACTCCGGGTTCAGTAAGACAATATTCTTGCATTATATTATCTTGCCACCTTGGCATATACCATCTAGAGTCTAATAAAGTCTTCAGCTTTTGAACAATGCAGATGTGTGGTCCAGCTATGCAGGCACACATAAAATCCAGGAGAGTGCACAGGAAGGTAACCGCAACACTTGATATGCATTCACTTCACTCACACTTTTAGACACACCCATCAGGGGTATAAAAGGGAGTGACACGTAGCTGAGAGGAAGTGAAGTCAGTCAGTCAGTCATCTTTGGAGGGAGAGGAGTTCAGTCAAGCTCCAGGTGGCTCAAGAGTGAGTCATCCCAGTCTGTTTCCTGTCTGAGTGCAGGGCAGTTCAGTGTCAGTCCAGTCTGGACTTGGAGGATACTGAGAGCTATTCAGTGAGCTCTAGGAGAAAGCTGACATTACCATCGAAAGCTACAAGTGCTTATGTTAAGAGCGGGAAGCAGGGCGAAGGGCGCAGTGGAGAAGACAGAGAGAAGTGCTTCAGGTATTGGATTACCTGCACTGATTAGCCGGACACCGGGGTCCGAAGCGTTGCTAGTGTTTCAAGCATAGTAACAAGAAAACCGGAGGCATCTGGACTACAGGTCGCAGAGTGCAGCCCTAAGCGTCGATACGTAACCGGAGTCAGGGAGAACAAGGACTTTGAGCAGGGCCCTGCAAAAGTAAGGACTTAGTTCTCTCAACATCTGAGATTCAGAGACATAGAAGGCTCCACCACAACGTCGGCCGGGCTTGCCAGCTATTGAGAAAGCTGGAGATTACAGAGTTAACTTCGCTTCACGCAAGTTTGGACTCACATACATATTGAAGTTAAGGAGGCCTCTAACCTGCTCAGCGGTTACCCGAGTGTGCATTCTCCACCCCAACCAGCTCCCCGGGATCTTGCTGAAACACCTTCAAGTAAAAGGTATGAAAAGAAACCGCATTGTGTGTGGCTGAATTCTTATCTACACCCTGCATCATCACCATAGACTTCCAGGGACCAGTCTCACCTGTGGGAGACTTACCACCCAGCTGCCCCCATAATATGCCCTGTGAAGATCATTATAGCAGCGCTGGTTCAATTAACCAGATACCACAGGTGGCGTCACGAACTACCTATCCTTATATTCCCCTGTAAATATCCCCCATCGCTTGACTGCCAGGGCCACGGACCGAGTCCCGCTGCCAGTGACATCTCCCATAGAAATCATTGGGCTCGGCTCCGAGTACCCCATAGCCCTGGTAACCACAATTGTGGTGCGAGTCAATTTAAACTTGGCGTCACGAACAGGATCCGAAGCTTGCAATTGTGAGTCCTGTGTGCCTATATTGAACTGTATGGTGAAAAAGACTGTTTGCTGCAATTGGCGCCAAATACCGCCATTTTACCGCCATATTGGCGCCCTGAGGCGCTGGTGAAGAAGGTGGGCGTGCATTCGTGGGCGTGTACCCCCCTGTGGCGCGAAAGTTATGGCCGCCCTCTCAAAATGCTACTATAATGTGCGATCCTGCCCCACTGCTAAAGAAATCCGCCTCCTCTTCATCTTCTATGCAAAGAGGAGGAGACGCAAATCCCGCCTCCACGGAAGAGACCGGACTGTTCCTGATGGAAACTATAGTCTGGCCTGGGACGAGATGGCGGAAGGACAGGAGAATCTGTGCAGAGGACCGGAGGCATACAAACCCTGCTTACCGGAAGATTTACTACCTGTGCCGGAGCTGTCCCCAGATCGGGACACTAACCCCGCAATGCTGGAGCTGCAGAAAGAAAATGCGGCGCTAAAAAGAATGATCCAGCGTCATGCAGACTTGCAGGAGACAGAGAGACGCTGGCGTGCCCAGACACAGCGGCTGCTGTGGGACGCAGTGCTCTCTCCCACAAGCATAATGCCGTCGCCTGATTTCCAAGTTCCCTGCTGAGGAAGGCTAAAGAGAAACCGGAGGCTGCCCCCAAAAGTGCTGTACCTGATCCCGCCGATGCGGAGGTGGAGGAGAAGGAGGCTGAGGAGGTCCTGCCCGGTCCGGAGCGCCAGCCAGGCCAGGAGGCCACAGCAGAGTACGGTTCCCCGGTAAGATCACCGGAGGGGTCCCAGCCATCATTGCCGGAAATTGACTGGGATGAGATGGAGCGTCTGGACGACGTGACTTACGACCTCCAAACCGGAAATGCCTGGCAGCACTGCGAGAAAGTGAGACAGCAGCAGGAGGAAGAACGAAACATACAGCGGTCCCGACAACAACAGCATGAGAAGTTCATTGCTGATAAAGAAACCGTCCGCCGAGATAAAGGTACCCGACGGGAATCGCGGCGGCAGGGGTGCGTCACCGAGTTTCAGCTCCGCAAGGGCTGGGGCTTTATCCGCGAGCCGGGCCTCTATGCGGGGGTCTTTGTGAGCCGCTGGGATGTGGAGTCCCACTTGCCCATCGGTCATCCTGGGAGGGACCTGATAAATGGGGACATAGTGAGCTACACACGTCACTGGGGTTTAAAGGGGTGGTATGCCCTGAACGTCTCCATCGTCAGTGACCCGGTCCCCGACGCCGGTACCGTACACAATACCGAGGCGTCCCAGTCCCAAGCTCTCACTGCACCAGGCCGTGCCCCTGCATCGCCCCCTGCATACTCATCGGCGACCTACTCTGCATCGCAATCTGCGACCCAATTTGCAACGCCCCCTGCGGCTATCTCAGTAACGTATCCGGCATCGCAAGTTACTGTGGCCCCTGCAGAGACGCAATCGGCGTCCTACAGAAAAGAAGTACCCGTTGGGTCCACCGTTAAAATGAGTACTGTGGCCACTCAAACGCTAATAGCAGGTCATGACTTATTTGTAATGCGTTCTAAGGAACATCGCGTCGTTCCAGCCCCAGGAGTGGAAGACGTTATCGAAGTTTGCAAGAAGAATGAAGGCCAGTAGGACCCAGACAGGGGTTTACTGCAACTCAAGAGATGTAAAAAGTTTGAGAATTTTGAAAATTGCACTTTATTGATAAGTCTGAAAAATGTTTACATAATGTTGATTGCATAAGTATGCATAGAATACCCCGGTTGGGTAAAGCCAGTTCAATTATAATGTGAATACTTGAAAAGTGTTTTAACTATGCCAATGGACTGGGAGGCTGTGGACTGTGCCAGCCCAAAAACTTTCTATGTAAATAGTTGCACTACGGTGCCTTATCTTGGTTTTACACGAAACCATTACTATTGCCTCTGAAGAAAAACCCGTATGGTGGGCCTAGAGTGAGGTCTGCAGTCAGAAGTCCTGCAGCCCACCCAGGACCCACGTGGGAGGTTTTTGGTGCGGGTCCTCCACAAGTATTTTGTATTATGAGAATGTTTTAATACTTTGATACTTTTGTATTTTTCCTAATGTACAAATTGTAACGTTCAAGAAGTCTTACCTCCCGGATGGGATGAGTTAAAATGTTATTGTTTAATGCAAAACAAAAATGTTTTTCTTTTTCTCTTTTACAGCCCGGGAGTGCTGTGTTTAACCAAGGGGGGATGTGTGGCCCAGCTATGCAGGCACACATAAAATCCAGGAGAGTGCACAGGAAGGTAACCGCAACGCTTGATATGCATTCACTTCACTCACACTTTTAGACACACCCATCAGGGGTATAAAAGGGAGTGACACGTAGCTGAGAGGAAGTGAAGTCAGTCAGTCAGTCATCTTTGGAGGGAGAGGAGTTCAGTCAAGCTCCAGGTGGCTCAAGAGTGAGTCATCCCAGTCTGTTTCCTGTCTGAGTGCAGGGCAGTTCAGTGTCAGTCCAGTCTGGACTTGGAGGATACTGAGAGCTATTCAGTGAGCTCTAGGAGAAAGCTGACATTACCATCGAAAGCTACAAGTGCTTATGTTAAGAGCGGGAAGCAGGGCGAAGGGCGCAGTGGAGAAGACAGAGAGAAGTGCTTCAGGTATTGGATTACCTGCACTGATTAGCCGGACACCGGGGTCCGAAGCGTTGCTAGTGTTTCAAGCATAGTAACAAGAAAACCGGAGGCATCTGGACTACAGGTCGCAGAGTGCAGCCCTAAGCGTCGATACGTAACCGGAGTCAGGGAGAACAAGGACTTTGAGCAGGGCCCTGCAAAAGTAAGGACTTAGTTCTCTCAACATCTGAGATTCAGAGACATAGAAGGCTCCACCACAACGTCGGCCGGGCTTGCCAGCTATTGAGAAAGCTGGAGATTACAGAGTTAACTTCGCTTCACGCAAGTTTGGACTCACATACATATTGAAGTTAAGGAGGCCTCTAACATGCTCAGCAGTTACCCGAGTGTGCATTCTCCACCCCAACCAGCTCCCCGGGATCTTGCTGAAACACCTTCAAGTAAAAGGTATGAAAAGAAACCGCATTGTGTGTGGCTGAATTCTTATCTACACCCTGCATCATCACCATAGACTTCCAGGGACCAGTCTCACCTGTGGGAGACTTACCACCCAGCTGCCCCCATAATATCCCCTGTGAAGATCATTATAGCAGCGCTGGTTCAATTAACCAGATACCACAGGTGGCGTCACGAACTACCTATCCTTATATTCCCCTGTAAATATCCCCCATCGCTTGACTGCCAGGGCCACGGACCGAGTCCCGCTGCCAGTGACATCTCCCATAGAAATCATTGGGCTCGGCTCCGAGTACCCCATAGCCCTGGTAACCACAATTGTGGTGCGAGTCAATTTAAACTTGGCGTCACGAACAGGATCCGAAGCTTGCAATTGTGAGTCCTGTGTGCCTATATTGAACTGTATGGTGAAAAAGACTGTTTGCTGCAATTGGCGCCAAATACCGCCATTTTACCGCCATATTGGCGCCCTGAGGCGCTGGTGAAGAAGGTGGGCGTGCATTCGTGGGCGTGTACCCCCCCTGTGGCGCGAAAGTTATGGCCGCCCTCTCAAAATGCTACTATAATGTGCGATCCTGCCCCACTGCTAAAGAAATCCGCCTCCTCTTCATCTTCTATGCAAAGAGGAGGAGACGCAAATCCCGCCTCCACGGAAGAGACCGGACTGTTCCTGATGGAAACTATAGTCTGGCCTGGGACGAGATGGCGGAAGGACAGGAGAATCTGTGCAGAGGACCGGAGGCATACAAACCCTGCTTACCGGAAAATTTACTACCTGTGCCGGAGCTGTCCCCAGATCGGGACACTAACCCCGCAATGCTGGAGCTGCAGAAAGAAAATGCGGCGCTAAAAAGAATGATCCAGCGTCATGCAGACTTGCAGGAGACAGAGAGACGCTGGCGTGCCCAGACACAGCGGCTGCTGTGGGACGCAGTGCTCTCTCCCACAAGCATAATGCCGTCGCCTGATTTTCCAAGTTCCCTGCTGAGGAAGGCTAAAGAGAAACCGGAGGCTGCCCCCAAAAGTGCTGTACCTGATCCCGCCGATGCGGAGGTGGAGGAGAAGGAGGCTGAGGAGGTCCTGCCCGGTCCGGAGCGCCAGCCAGGCCAGGAGGCCACAGCAGAGTACGGTTCCCCGGTAAGATCACCGGAGGGATCCCAGCCATCATTGCCGGAAATTGACTGGGATGAGATGGAGCGTCTGGACGACGTGACTTACGACCTCCAAACCGGAAATGCCTGGCAGCACTGCGAGAAAGTGAGACAGCAGCAGGAGGAAGAACGAAACATACAGCGGTCCCGACAACAACAGCATGAGAAGTTCATTGCTGATAAAGAAACCGTCCGCCGAGATAAAGGTACCCGACGGGAATCGCGGCGGCAGGGGTGCGTCACCGAGTTTCAGCTCCGCAAGGGCTGGGGCTTTATCCGCGAGCCGGGCCTCTATGCGGGGGTCTTTGTGAGCCGCTGGGACGTGGAGTCCCACTTGCCCATCGGTCATCCTGGGAGGGACCTGATAAATGGGGACATAGTGAGCTACACACGTCACTGGGGTTTAAAGGGGTGGTATGCCCTGAACGTCTCCATCGTCAGTGACCCCGTCCCCGACGCCGGTACCGTACACAATACCGAGGCGTCTCAGTCCCAAGCTCTCACTGCACCAGGCCGTGCCCCTGCATCGCCCCCTGCATACTCATCGGCGACCTACTCTGCATCGCAATCTGCGACCCAATTTGCAACGCCCCCTGCGGCTATCTCAGTAACGTATCCGGCATCGCAAGTTACTGTGGCCCCTGCAGAGACGCAATCGGCGTCCTACAGAAAAGAAGTACCCGTTGGGTCCACCGTTAAAATGAGAACTGTGGCCACTCAAACGCTAATAGCAGGTCATGACTTATTTGTAATGCGTTCTAAGGAACATCGCGTCGTTCCAGCCCCAGGAGTGGAAGACGTTATCGAAGTTTGCAAGAAGAATGAAGGCCAGTAGGACCCAGACAGGGGTTTACTGCAACTCAAGAGATGTAAAAAGTTTGAGAATTTTGAAAATTGCACTTTATTGATAAGTCTGAAAAATGTTTACATAATGTTGATTGCATAAGTATGCATAGAATACCCCGGTTGGGTAAAGCCAGTTCAATTATAATGTGAATACTTGAAAAGTGTTTTAACTATGCCAATGGACTGGGAGGCTGTGGACTGTGCCAGCCCAAAAACTTTCTATGTAAATAGTTGCACTACGGTGCCTTATCTTGGTTTTACACGAAACCATTACTATCGCCTCTGAAGAAAAACCCGTATGGTGGGCCTAGAGTGAGGTCTGCAGTCAGAAGTCCTGCAGCCCACCCAGGACCCACGTGGGAGGTTTTTGGTGCGGGTCCTCCACAAGCATTTTGTATTATGAGAATGTTTTAATACTTTGATACTTTTGTATTTTTCCTAATGTACAAATTGTAACGTTCAAGAAGTCTTACCTCCCGGATGGGATGAGTTAAAATGTTATTGTTTAATGCAAAACAAAAATGTTTTTCTTTTTCTCTTTTACAGCCCGGGAGTGCTGTGTTTAACCAAGGGGGGATGTGTGGCCCAGCTATGCAGGCACACATAAAATCCAGGAGAGTGCACAGGAAGGTAACCGCAACGCTTGATATGCATTCACTTCACTCACACTTTTAGACACACCCATCAGGGGTATAAAAGGGAGTGACACGTAGCTGAGAGGAAGTGAAGTCAGTCAGTCAGTCATCTTTGGAGGGAGAGGAGTTCAGTCAAGCTCCAGGTGGCTCAAGAGTGAGTCATCCCAGTCTGTTTCCTGTCTGAGTGCAGGGCAGTTCAGTGTCAGTCCAGTCTGGACTTGGAGGATACTGAGAGCTATTCAGTGAGCTCTAGGAGAAAGCTGACATTACCATCGAAAGCTACAAGTGCTTATGTTAAGAGCGGGAAGCAGGGCGAAGGGCGCAGTGGAGAAGACAGAGAGAAGTGCTTCAGGTATTGGATTACCTGCACTGATTAGCCGGACACCGGGGTCCGAAGCGTTGCTAGTGTTTCAAGCATAGTAACAAGAAAACCGGAGGCATCTGGACTACAGGTCGCAGAGTGCAGCCCTAAGCGTCGATACGTAACCGGAGTCAGGGAGAACAAGGACTTTGAGCAGGGCCCTGCAAAAGTAAGGACTTAGTTCTCTCAACATCTGAGATTCAGAGACATAGAAGGCTCCACCACAACGTCGGCCGGGCTTGCCAGCTATTGAGAAAGCTGGAGATTACAGAGTTAACTTCGCTTCACGCAAGTTTGGACTCACATACATATTGAAGTTAAGGAGGCCTCTAACCTGCTCAGCGGTTACCCGAGTGTGCATTCTCCACCCCAACCAGCTCCCCGGGATCTTGCTGAAACACCTTCAAGTAAAAGGTATGAAAAGAAACTGCATTGTGTGTGGCTGAATTCTTATCTACACCCTGCATCATCACCATAGACTTCCAGGGACCAGTCTCACCTGTGGGAGACTTACCACCCAGCTGCCCCCATAATATGCCCTGTGAAGATCATTATAGCAGCGCTGGTTCAATTAACCAGATACCACAGGTGGCGTCACGAACTACCTATCCTTATATTCCCCTGTAAATATCCCCCATCGCTTGACTGCCAGGGCCACGGACCGAGTCCCGCTGCCAGTGACATCTCCCATAGAAATCATTGGGCTCGGCTCCGAGTACCCCATAGCCCTGGTAACCACAATTGTGGTGCGAGTCACATATGACAAGAATATACTCTGCACCTATACTGGTGAACTGAACAGACACTTCTCACACAGCGCGTGGTGCACACATGGTACGCATTTGTCTGATATTTCAATCACATCAGTACGCGCAGGACTTCTGTACTCTCCCCGCATCTTATCAAAAACGCTCTAGTGCAAATGGACAAAAACAAAATCACATCTATTTGTGGAAACTGTTACTTGGTTCACTATATCCTCTAATTCATGTCCTATTTGAGTACCGGGTTGCATACAAAAAATTGAGGACTCTCAAGTCTAAATATTTTTCTATCTACTGGCTAACACGGTACGAAGATACACATCTTTCCTATATACAAAAAATTGAGCATTTATGTTCACATAGATTGTCTTCATGTGATTTTCCCACTTCACTACAAACTTCCACCCGGGACCTTCTTGTAAGTTTTTTCGAATAGCAACGAACCGGAGAGTTTTATCTTACTCACTGCTTTTAATGAAAAGGCTATTTATACACTGAGCACACGTCATTTAGTCTCCATACATCACCAGCGCTGCTTAGTACCCCACAACACAGATTGAGCAATATATCAGGACCGCAGTAATAAGGAAGGAGAGAAACATAGAACAAACATAGAACAAGTATAGCAGAGCAGGATCAAGACTATTTAATTGCAATATTTACAGTATTAAAAAACACTGACATTCTTACAGACAGACAGACAGGAACATTTGATATTGATACTGACAAAATAGAAAATCATCGCACTTCATAATGCAACAAAACAATTGTTAACAGCACTTAAACAAACAACAGACAAGAGATAACAAATAACAGATACTTTTTTTACCTGAGGATTTTCCCGTTAGAAATCCCCTAAGACTGACTCTAGAAAGCCTCCTTTCCCGGAGAGAAAACTGTGTGAGTGATAAATCTACTCACTTACCCGGTGTTAGGGTCTGCGGAACGCACCAAATATATAAAGTGGAGAGGTGCGTTTGCAGCCCGGGGTCCACCGTGCAAGCAAAGCCTGCTGCTAGTAAGATGACGAAAGTAGCGAACTCTGTTATCCCGCAGAGTCGCTAAAATAAACGCCGTAGCGCGTTGTGGCAGTAAGTGCAGACTCTGTTAATTCACAGAGCCGCTAACGGGATGCCACAGTGCTATATGGCGATATGTGCGAACTCACTTAGCTTCAGTGAGCCGCAAAGTAAAACGCTAGGGCGCTGTCTAGCGTCGAGAGCGAACCCTGTTACGTCACAGGGCCGCTGAGAACAAACACCGTGTCCTGTCAGGCTCTCAGGCACACGGTTAATTGCTAAGCGAGCATAATACGTGGTCATGCGCTAATGTCCTCGCGGGAGTCACCCGCAATCTATGGCGTCTGAACGCCAGACCCTGAATACGGCAATCAAACTCCTCACCGGTTATGCCGGTAATCTAGGGCATCTAGGACACTGACCCTGACCAGCTAGCACACTAAACTCCTCACCGATTAAGTCGGTATTCTAGTGGCTTATTTCAGCCGGGTCCCTAACCACACACACGCATGACTACACTGGCGCATAGCATACAATGGTTGATATTAGCGCATGGCGGCCCAGCCATGCTACCCTTTTATAGCAACAGCCACAGGACCTTCCAGGAACAAGGACCAATGAGAACCTGTTCAGAAGACTAGTAGTAACAGGGCCTTCCTGGCGGGCCAATAGGAGCCGCTGCAGTACCTGAGCATGTGACCCCTGATCTCCAATGAGAGATCTCACTCTGGGCACGCTCAGAAGGGAAAATGCAGGACTTTATCCAAAGACTTCTGCTCCAGAACTGGCTACAATAGCAGATCCAGGAAAGGCAGCAGCAAGTCACTGCCCAGTAGTGGAGTGGGCAAGACGCTTGGAACGACGTCTCTGCTGAGCAGGCTCCACTGCGGCCGGAGATGAATGGGAGACCGCAGCGGCACTGGTTCGAGACTCCCCTTGTGCAGGAGCGGGAACTCGAACCCTAACATTACCCCCCCTCCTAGGGCCCCCCCTTCTCTGGGCCTCGCTGCGTTCAAAGGCAGCGATGAGCTGCGGAGCGTGAACATGCTCGGCAGGCTCCCAAGACCTATCCTCAGGCCCATAGCCCCTCCAGACCACCAAATAAAACTTTTTGCCCCGTACCACCTTACACCCCACGATGGCGTTCACCTCATGGTCATCCGCAGATGAACCCGATGTCCCGGCAGATGACTCAGAAAACCGGGACATGAGCACGGGTTTCAGGAGGGACACGTGAAAGGTGTCGGAGATACCCAGGCGTGGTGGAAGAGCTAAACGGTATACCACAGGGTTAACCTGCTCGAGGACCTTGAAAGGACCCAGGTAGCGGGGTGCCAACTTAGTGGACTCAACTCGCAGCCTGATGTTACGGGCGGAGAGCCACACCAAATCCCCAGGAGCAAATGTAGGAGCGGGGCGCCGATGGGCATCGGCCGAAGACCTCATCCTCTCTTTGGAGGCCTGAATGGCATCCTGCGTGCGGTCCCAAATGTCCCGTGCCTCCACAGCCCAGTCTGCCACCCTGGAATCGGCGGAAGACACGGGCATAGGCACTGGTACCCGCGGATGCTGACCGTAGTTCAGGAGGAATGGGGTCTGTCCGGTGGAATCAGCCACAGCATTGTTTAATGCAAACTCAGCCCATGGTAGCAAGGATGCCCAGTCATCCTGCCTGGCTGAGACAAAATGTCGTAGATAGGTGACCAAGGTCTGGTTGGCCCTCTCTACCAACCCATTCGTCTCAGGATGGTACGCTGAAGAGAGATTTAACTCAATACTGAGTAGACGACAAAGCTCTCTCCAGAACCGAGACGCAAACTGGGGACCTCGGTCACTGACAATCTTGTCCGGCATGCCGTGTAAACGGAAGATGTGCCTAACAAACAACGCTGCCAGAGCCCGTGCAGAAGGTAACCGTGGTAGTGGCACCAGATGCACCATTTTAGAGAAATGGTCGGTGATTACCCAAATGATGGTGCAACCCCGAGACTTGGGCAAGCCCACCACAAAGTCCATCCCAACCATCTCCCAGGGCCTGTCTGCCACCGGCAAAGGGTAAAGTAACCCAGCTGGCCGTTGTCGTGGAGACTTATTTTTGGCGCAGGAGACACACGCTCGAACATAGTCCCCAACATCACGGACCATATGCGGCCACCAATATGTCCTCGCCAGCAATTCAGATGTCCTCTTTGCCCCAAAGTGTCCACCCACCCTGGACGAATGTGCCCAAGAGAGTACCTCCGGTCGCAAATTAGTAGGCACAAAAGTCTTGCCCGGGGGCACAGACTCTAGCGAAACCGGGGCCACTGTTCTCAGGCTCTCTGTGGGGACGATAAGCCGAGGCTCCTCCACCTCCTCCTCCGAGGACACCACAGAGCGAGAGAGAGCGTCGGCACGAATGTTCTTCTCTCCCGAGAGGAAATGCAGTGTGAAATGAAACCGGGAGAAGAACAAGGACCATCTGGCTTGGCGAGAATTAAGCCGCTGGGCTGTCTGAAGATATACCAGGTTTTTGTGATCCGTGAAGACTTGGAAGGGAAAGCGAGCTCCCTCCAACAGATGTCTCCACTCCGAGAAGGCCAACTTCATTGCTAGCAACTCCCTGTCCCCGATGGAATAATTCCTCTCTGCTGGTGTGAAGGTCTTGGAGAAAAAGAAGCATGGATGCTTCCGACCTTGAGCATCCTTTGGAAGAGGACTGCTCCAGCACCAACGGACGAGGCATCCACCTCCAATATAAATGGCTTATCAACATCGGGGCGATGTAGGATGGGAGCTCTAGCGAAATGAGACTTAATAGACGTGAAGGCCTTGGAGACCTCTTCAGACCACAATTTGGGATTAGCTCCCTTTTTGGTAAGGGCAACCACGGAGCTACCAAAGTTGAGAAGTGGGAATGAACTGACGGTAGTAATTAATGAACCCCATAAAGCGCTGCACCGCCTTTAGAGAGTGGGGTTCTTGCCAGTCCATCACCGCCTGTAGTTTGGCAGGATCCATAGCCAATCCCTGGGCGGAGATGATATAGCCCAGGAAAGGTAAGGACTCCTGCTCAAACACACATTTCTCCAACTTTGCGTAAAGGGAATTTGCCCGTAGGAGGTCGAAGACCCTGCCAACATCCCTCCGGTGGGAGTCAATATCTGGAGAGAAGATGAGTATATCATCCAGATAGACTACGACCGAGGTGGAGAGCATATCCCGGAAGATGTCATTGACAAAGTCTTGGAAAACGGCTGGAGCATTACAGAGCCCAAAGGGCATCACCAGATATTCGTAATGCCCATCCCTGGTATTAAAAGCCGTCTTCCATTCGTCCCCCTCACGGATGCGAATCAGGTTATAAGCACCGCGCAGATCTAGTTTAGTGAATACCCTTGCTCCCCGAAGCCTATCAAATAGCTCAGAGATCAGGGGCAACGGGTACTTGTTTTTAACGGTGATGGCATTAAGACCCCTGTAATCAATACACGGACGCAATTCTCCGTTTTTCTTCTGCACGAAGAAAAACCCCGCCCCTGCCGGTGACACCGACTTCCTAATAAACCCTCTTGCCAGGTTCTCCTGAATATATTGCGACATGGCCTCTGTCTCAGGAAGAGAGAGGGGATAGACCCTTCCCCGAGGAGGTTCTGCGCCAGGCAAGAGGTCGATAGGACAGTCATAGGGGCGATGAGGCGGAAGAGTCTCCGCAGCCTTTTTGGAGAACACGTCTGCATATGACCAGTAGTGCTTGGGAAGTGGAGTAAGATCTGCGGGTAACTCAGTAATGGTAACCTGAACGCAACTTTTGACACATCTGCCTGTACATGCATCACTCCAACCCAGTATCCTACCCGAAGTCCACTCTATATGTGGGGAGTGGAAACGGAGCCAAGGTATACCTAGTAGGATCTCGTCTATTCCCTCGGGAAGGACGAGCAGGGAAATAAATTCGTGATGGGAAGGAGATACAGACAATGCAAGTGGGACAGTCTGGTGTGTAATTTGTGAGGCAATGACGACCCATTCACTACCCGAACAGTCACTGATTTGTCAAGCGCCACCAGAGGTATTGCATGACGGTGAGCAAAGCTAGAGGACATGAAATTCCCCTCTGCTCCTGAGTCCACGCAAAGGTCGGCGGTGAGAATGGAAGTACCAACAGTGATTGTCCCTTTAAATGTTATCTTGGAGGAAAATGCCGCTGTCTCTAGTGAACCTCCTCCCAGGGCCACTAGACGCGATCGCTTCCCCGATCGCTGTGGACATCTGTTGGCATAGTGTCCTGTCTGCTGACAATGGTTACAGACCACAGATACTCGGACGGACCGAGACTTAGGTCCTGCATGAGGAACTTCTGTGGCCTTTTGAGGTTCGGACGCCAGATCGGGGAATTCGAGAGGTTTGGCAAAGGTAGGAGCCAACCGAAACCTCTGCCTACACTGGGCCCGCTCCAACCTCCGCTCGTGAAAACGGAGGTCAATGCGGGTAGATATGGAGATAAGCTTCTCCAGTGTGGCGGGAATCTCCCTGGTAGCCAAAGCGTCTTTAACATGGTCAGCCAGTCCCCGCCAGTAGATAGGAATAAGAACTTTATCAGACCAATCTAGCTCAGCAGCCAGAGTCCGAAACTGGACGGAAAACTGACTAACCAAAGACGAACCCTGTGTCAATGCCAGCAGTTGTAGCGCCGTATCGTGGGTGACCTGGGGTCCTAAAAAGACCTTTTTAAGAGCCTCCAAGAAACGAGGAGCACTCTGCACCACACGATCATCGCGCTCCCACAGCGGCGTTGCCCACTCCAATGCTCTGCCCGAGAGTAGAGAAAGTACAAAACCCACTTGTGCCCGATCCGTGGGAAAACGTGCAGCCAGAAGCTCGAGATGTATAGAGCACTGACTCACGAATCCCCGACATTGCTTGCTATCACCGGCAAACTTGTCAGGAAGCGGGAGGTGGGATAATGTAGGGGCAGAGGTGGCAGAGGACAAACTGGCTGCAGCCACGCTAGCAGCCTGAACAGCGACTGCGGTAACATCCACAGCTGAGGTTGTGCTCTCAAGAGCCTCCAACCTACCCTTCAGCTGCTGGATGTACTGCAATAGACGCTGTTCGTCCGCCATTTTATTAGCCAGACCCGGGCGCTAATATTATGTTAGGGTCTGCGGAACGCACCAAATATATAAAGTGGAGAGGTGCGTTTGCAGCCCGGGGTCCACCGTGCAAGCAAAGCCTGCTGCTAGTAAGATGACGAAAGTAGCGAACTCTGTTATCCCGCAGAGTCGCTAAAATAAACGCCGTAGCGCGTTGTGGCAGTAAGTGCAGACTCTGTTAATTCACAGAGCCGCTAACGGGATGCCACAGTGCTATATGGCGATATGTGCGAACTCACTTAGCTTCAGTGAGCCGCAAAGTAAAACGCTAGGGCGCTGTCTAGCGTCGAGAGCGAACCCTGTTACGTCACAGGGCCGCTGAGAACAAACACCGTGTCCTGTCAGGCTCTCAGGCACACGGTTAATTGCTAAGCGAGCATAATACGTGGTCATGCGCTAATGTCCTCGCGGGAGTCACCCGCAATCTATGGCGTCTGAACGCCAGACCCTGAATACGGCAATCAAACTCCTCACCGGTTATGCCGGTAATCTAGGGCATCTAGGACACTGACCCTGACCAGCTAGCACACTAAACTCCTCACCGATTAAGTCGGTATTCTAGTGGCTTATTTCAGCCGGGTCCCTAACCACACACACGCATGACTACACTGGCGCATAGCATACAATGGTTGATATTAGCGCATGGCGGCCCAGCCATGCTACCCTTTTATAGCAACAGCCACAGGACCTTCCAGGAACAAGGACCAATGAGAACCTGTTCAGAAGACTAGTAGTAACAGGGCCTTCCTGGCGGGCCAATAGGAGCCGCTGCAGTACCTGAGCATGTGACCCCTGATCTCCAATGAGAGATCTCACTCTGGGCACGCTCAGAAGGGAAAATGCAGGACTTTATCCCAAAGACTTCTGCTCCAGAACTGGCTACAATAGCAGATCCAGGAAAGGCAGCAGCAAGTCACTGCCCAGTAGTGGAGTGGGCAAGACGCTTGGAACGACGTCTCTGCTGAGCAGGCTCCACTGCGGCCGGAGATGAATGGGAGACCGCAGCGGCACTGGTTCGAGACTCCCCTTGTGCAGGAGCGGGAACTCGAACCCTAACATTACCCCCCCTCCTAGGGCCCCCCCTTCTCTGGGCCTCGCTGCGTTCAAAGGCAGCGATGAGCTGCGGAGCGTGAACATGCTCGGCAGGCTCCCAAGACCTATCCTCAGGCCCATAGCCCCTCCAGACCACCAAATAAAACTTTTTGCCCCGTACCACCTTACACCCCACGATGGCGTTCACCTCATGGTCATCCGCAGATGAACCCGATGTCCCGGCAGATGACTCAGAAAACCGGGACATGAGCACGGGTTTCAGGAGGGACACGTGAAAGGTGTCGGAGATACCCAGGCGTGGTGGAAGAGCTAAACGGTATACCACAGGGTTAACCTGCTCGAGGACCTTGAAAGGACCCAGGTAGCGGGGTGCCAACTTAGTGGACTCAACTCGCAGCCTGATGTTACGGGCGGAGAGCCACACCAAATCCCCAGGAGCAAATGTAGGAGCGGGGGCCGATGGGCATCGGCCGAAGACCTCATCCTCTCTTTGGAGGCCTGAATGGCATCCTGCGTGCGGTCCCAAATGTCCCGTGCCTCCACAGCCCAGTCTGCCACCCTGGAATCGGTGGAAGACACGGGCATAGGCACTGGTACCCGCGGATGCTGACCGTAGTTCAGGAGGAATGGGGTCTGTCCGGTGGAATCAGCCACAGCATTGTTTAATGCAAACTCAGCCCATGGTAGCAAGGATGCCCAGTCATCCTGCCTGGCTGAGACAAAATGTCGTAGATAGGTGACCAAGGTCTGGTTGGCCCTCTCTACCAACCCATTCGTCTCAGGATGGTACGCTGAAGAGAGATTTAACTCAATACTGAGTAGACGACAAAGCTCTCTCCAGAACCGAGACGCAAACTGGGGACCTCGGTCACTGACAATCTTGTCCGGCATGCCGTGTAAACGGAAGATGTGCCTAACAAACAACGCTGCCAGAGCCCGTGCAGAAGGTAACCGTGGTAGTGGCACCAGATGCACCATTTTAGAGAAATGGTCGGTGATTACCCAAATGATGGTGCAACCCCGAGACTTGGGCAAGCCCACCACAAAGTCCATCCCAACCATCTCCCAGGGCCTGTCTGCCACCGGCAAAGGGTAAAGTAACCCAGCTGGCCGTTGTCGTGGAGACTTATTTTTGGCGCAGGAGACACACGCTCGAACATAGTCCCCAACATCACGGACCATATGCGGCCACCAATATGTCCTCGCCAGCAATTCAGATGTCCTCTTTGCCCCAAAGTGTCCACCCACCCTGGACGAATGTGCCCAAGAGAGTACCTCCGGTCGCAAATTAGTAGGCACAAAAGTCTTGCCCGGGGGCACAGACTCTAGCGAAACCGGGGCCACTGTTCTCAGGCTCTCTGTGGGGACGATAAGCCGAGGCTCCTCCACCTCCTCCTCCGAGGACACCACAGAGCGAGAGAGAGCGTCGGCACGAATGTTCTTCTCTCCCGAGAGGAAATGCAGTGTGAAATGAAACCGGGAGAAGAACAAGGACCATCTGGCTTGGCGAGAATTAAGCCGCTGGGCTGTCTGAAGATATACCAGGTTTTTGTGATCCGTGAAGACTTGGAAGGGAAAGCGAGCTCCCTCCAACAGATGTCTCCACTCCGAGAAGGCCAACTTCATTGCTAGCAACTCCCTGTCCCCGATGGAATAATTCCTCTCTGCTGGTGTGAAGGTCTTGGAGAAAAAGAAGCATGGATGCTTCCGACCTTGAGCATCCTTTTGGAAGAGGACTGCTCCAGCACCAACGGACGAGGCATCCACCTCCAATATAAATGGCTTATCAACATCGGGGCGATGTAGGATGGGAGCTCTAGCGAAATGAGACTTAATAGACGTGAAGGCCTTGGAGACCTCTTCAGACCACAATTTGGGATTAGCTCCCTTTTTGGTAAGGGCAACCACGGGAGCTACCAAAGTTGAGAAGTGGGGAATGAACTGACGGTAGTAATTAATGAACCCCATAAAGCGCTGCACCGCCTTTAGAGAGTGGGGTTCTTGCCAGTCCATCACCGCCTGTAGTTTGGCAGGATCCATAGCCAATCCCTGGGCGGAGATGATATAGCCCAGGAAAGGTAAGGACTCCTGCTCAAACACACATTTCTCCAACTTTGCGTAAAGGGAATTTGCCCGTAGGAGGTCGAAGACCCTGCCAACATCCCTCCGGTGGGAGTCAATATCTGGAGAGAAGATGAGTATATCATCCAGATAGACTACGACCGAGGTGGAGAGCATATCCCGGAAGATGTCATTGACAAAGTCTTGGAAAACGGCTGGAGCATTACAGAGCCCAAAGGGCATCACCAGATATTCGTAATGCCCATCCCTGGTATTAAAAGCCGTCTTCCATTCGTCCCCCTCACGGATGCGAATCAGGTTATAAGCACCGCGCAGATCTAGTTTAGTGAATACCCTTGCTCCCCGAAGCCTATCAAATAGCTCAGAGATCAGGGGCAACGGGTACTTGTTTTTAACGGTGATGGCATTAAGACCCCTGTAATCAATACACGGACGCAATTCTCCGTTTTTCTTCTGCACGAAGAAAAACCCCGCCCCTGCCGGTGACACCGACTTCCTAATAAACCCTCTTGCCAGGTTCTCCTGAATATATTGCGACATGGCCTCTGTCTCAGGAAGAGAGAGGGGATAGACCCTTCCCCGAGGAGGTTCTGCGCCAGGCAAGAGGTCGATAGGACAGTCATAGGGGCGATGAGGCGGAAGAGTCTCCGCAGCCTTTTTGGAGAACACGTCTGCATATGACCAGTAGTGCTTGGGAAGTGGAGTAAGATCTGCGGGTAACTCAGTAATGGTAACCTGAACGCAACTTTTGACACATCTGCCTGTACATGCATCACTCCAACCCAGTATCCTACCCGAAGTCCACTCTATATGTGGGGAGTGGAAACGGAGCCAAGGTATACCTAGTAGGATCTCGTCTATTCCCTCGGGAAGGACGAGCAGGGAAATAAATTCGTGATGGGAAGGAGATACAGACAATGCAAGTGGGACAGTCTGGTGTGTAATTTGTGAGGGCAATGACGACCCATTCACTACCCGAACAGTCACTGATTTGTCAAGCGCCACCAGAGGTATTGCATGACGGTGAGCAAAGCTAGAGGACATGAAATTCCCCTCTGCTCCTGAGTCCACGCAAAGGTCGGCGGTGAGAATGGAAGTACCAACAGTGATTGTCCCTTTAAATGTTATCTTGGAGGAAAATGCCGCTGTCTCTAGTGAACCTCCTCCCAGGGCCACTAGACGCGATCGCTTCCCCGATCGCTGTGGACATCTGTTGGCATAGTGTCCTGTCTGCTAACAATGGTTACAGACCACAGATACTCGGACGGACCGAGACTTAGGTCCTGCATGAGGAACTTCTGTGGCCTTTTGAGGTTCGGACGCCAGATCGGGGAATTCGAGAGGTTTGGCAAAGGTAGGAGCCAACCGAAACCTCTGCCTACACTGGGCCCGCTCCAACCTCCGCTCGTGAAAACGGAGGTCAATGCGGGTAGATATGGAGATAAGCTTCTCCAGTGTGGCGGGAATCTCCCTGGTAGCCAAAGCGTCTTTAACATGGTCAGCCAGTCCCCGCCAGTAGATAGGAATAAGAACTTTATCAGACCAATCTAGCTCAGCAGCCAGAGTCCGAAACTGGACGGAAAACTGACTAACCAAAGACGAACCCTGTGTCAATGCCAGCAGTTGTAGCGCCGTATCGTGGGTGACCTGGGGTCCTAAAAAGACCTTTTTAAGAGCCTCCAAGAAACGAGGAGCACTCTGCACCACACGATCATCGCGCTCCCACAGCGGCGTTGCCCACTCCAATGCTCTGCCCGAGAGTAGAGAAAGTACAAAACCCACTTGTGCCCGATCCGTGGGAAAACGTGCAGCCAGAAGCTCGAGATGTATAGAGCACTGACTCACGAATCCCCGACATTGCTTGCTATCACCGGCAAACTTGTCAGGAAGCGGGAGGTGGGATAATGTAGGGGCAGAGGTGGCAGAGGACAAACTGGCTGCAGCCACGCTAGCAGCCTGAACAGCGACTGCGGTAACATCCACAGCTGAGGTTGTGCTCTCAAGAGCCTCCAACCTACCCTTCAGCTGCTGGATGTACTGCAATAGACGCTGTTCGTCCGCCATTTTATTAGCCAGACCCGGGCGCTAATATTATGTTAGGGTCTGCGGAACGCACCAAATATATAAAGTGGAGAGGTGCGTTTGCAGCCCGGGGTCCACCGTGCAAGCAAAGCCTGCTGCTAGTAAGATGACGAAAGTAGCGAACTCTGTTATCCCGCAGAGTCGCTAAAATAAACGCCGTAGCGCGTTGTGGCAGTAAGTGCAGACTCTGTTAATTCACAGAGCCGCTAACGGGATGCCACAGTGCTATATGGCGATATGTGCGAACTCACTTAGCTTCAGTGAGCCGCAAAGTAAAACGCTAGGGCGCTGTCTAGCGTCGAGAGCGAACCCTGTTACGTCACAGGGCCGCTGAGAACAAACACCGTGTCCTGTCAGGCTCTCAGGCACACGGTTAATTGCTAAGCGAGCATAATACGTGGTCATGCGCTAATGTCCTCGCGGGAGTCACCCGCAATCTATGGCGTCTGAACGCCAGACCCTGAATACGGCAATCAAACTCCTCACCGGTTATGCCGGTAATCTAGGGCATCTAGGACACCGACCCTGACCAGCTAGCACACTAAACTCCTCACCGATTAAGTCGGTATTCTAGTGGCTTATTTCAGCCGGGTCCCTAACCACACACACGCATGACCACACTGGCGCATAGCATACAATGGTTGATATTAGCGCATGGCGGCCCAGCCATGCTACCCTTTTATAGCAACAGCCACAGGACCTTCCAGGAACAAGGACCAATGAGAACCTGTTCAGAAGACTAGTAGTAACAGGGCCTTCCTGGCGGGCCAATAGGAGCCGCTGCAGTACCTGAGCATGTGACCCCTGATCTCCAATGAGAGATCTCACTCTGGGCACGCTCAGAAGGGAAAATGCAGGACTTTATCCCAAAGACTTCTGCTCCAGAACTGGCTACAATAGCAGATCCAGGAAAGGCAGCAGCAAGTCACTGCCCAGTAGTGGAGTGGGCAAGACGCTTGGAACGACGTCTCTGCTGAGCAGGCTCCACTGCGGCCGGAGATGAATGGGAGACCGCAGCGGCACTGGTTCGAGACTCCCCTTGTGCAGGAGCGGGAACTCGAACCCTAACATTACCCCCCCTCCTAGGGCCCCCCCTTCTCTGGGCCTCGCTGAGTTCAAAGGCAGCGATGAGCTGCGGAGCGTGAACATGCTCGGCAGGCTCCCAAGACCTCTCCTCAGGCCCATAGCCCCTCCAGACCACCAAATAAAACTTTTTGCCCCGTACCACCTTACACCCCACGATGGCGTTCACCTCATGGTCATCCGCAGATGAACCCGATGTCCCGGCAGATGACTCAGAAAACCGGGACATGAGCACGGGTTTCAGGAGGGACACGTGAAAGGTGTCGGAGATACCCAGGCGTGGTGGAAGAGCTAAACGGTATACCACAGGGTTAACCTGCTCGAGGACCTTGAAAGGACCCAGGTAGCGGGGTGCCAACTTAGTGGACTCAACTCGCAGCCTGATGTTACGGGCGGAGAGCCACACCAAATCCCCAGGAGCAAATGTAGGAGCGGGGCGCCGATGGGCATCGGCCGAAGACCTCATCCTCTCTTTGGAGGCCTGAATGGCATCCTGCGTGCGGTCCCAAATGTCCCGTGCCTCCACAGCCCAGTCTGCCACCCTGGAATCGGCGGAAGACACGGGCATAGGCACTGGTACCCGCGGATGCTGACCGTAGTTCAGGAGGAATGGGGTCTGTCCGGTGGAATCAGCCACAGCATTGTTTAATGCAAACTCAGCCCATGGTAGCAAGGATGCCCAGTCATCCTGCCTGGCTGAGACAAAATGTCGTAGATAGGTGACCAAGGTCTGGTTGGCCCTCTCTACCAACCCATTCGTCTCAGGATGGTACGCTGAAGAGAGATTTAACTCAATACTGAGTAGACGACAAAGCTCTCTCCAGAACCGAGACGCAAACTGGGGACCTCGGTCACTGACAATCTTGTCCGGCATGCCGTGTAAACGGAAGATGTGCCTAACAAACAACGCTGCCAGAGCCCGTGCAGAAGGTAACCGTGGTAGTGGCACCAGATGCACCATTTTAGAGAAATGGTCGGTGATTACCCAAATGATGGTGCAACCCCGAGACTTGGGCAAGCCCACCACAAAGTCCATCCCAACCATCTCCCAGGGCCTGTCTGCCACCGGCAAAGGGTAAAGTAACCCAGCTGGCCGTTGTCGTGGAGACTTATTTTTGGCGCAGGAGACACACGCTCGAACATAGTCCCCAACATCACGGACCATATGCGGCCACCAATATGTCCTCGCCAGCAATTCAGATGTCCTCTTTGCCCCAAAGTGTCCACCCACCCTGGACGAATGTGCCCAAGAGAGTACCTCCGGTCGCAAATTAGTAGGCACAAAAGTCTTGCCCAGGGGCACAGACTCTAGCGAAACCGGGGCCACTGTTCTCAGGCTCTCTGTGGGGACGATAAGCCGAGGCTCCTCCACCTCCTCCTCCGAGGACACCACAGAGCGAGAGAGAGCGTCGGCACGAATGTTCTTCTCTCCCGAGAGGAAATGCAGTGTGAAATGAAACCGGGAGAAGAACAAGGACCATCTGGCTTGGCGAGAATTAAGCCGCTGGGCTGTCTGAAGATATACCAGGTTTTTGTGATCCGTGAAGACTTGGAAGGGAAAGCGAGCTCCCTCCAACAGATGTCTCCACTCCGAGAAGGCCAACTTCATTGCTAGCAACTCCCTGTCCCCGATGGAATAATTCCTCTCTGCTGGTGTGAAGGTCTTGGAGAAAAAGAAGCATGGATGCTTCCGACCTTGAGCATCCTTTTGGAAGAGGACTGCTCCAGCACCAACGGACGAGGCATCCACCTCCAATATAAATGGCTTATCAACATCGGGGCGATGTAGGATGGGAGCTCTAGCGAAATGAGACTTAATAGACGTGAAGGCCTTGGAGACCTCTTCAGACCACAATTTGGGATTAGCTCCCTTTTTGGTAAGGGCAACCACGGGAGCTACCAAAGTTGAGAAGTGGGGAATGAACTGACGGTAGTAATTAATGAACCCCATAAAGCGCTGCACCGCCTTTAGAGAGTGGGGTTCTTGCCAGTCCATCACCGCCTGTAGTTTGGCAGGATCCATAGCCAATCCCTGGGCGGAGATGATATAGCCCAGGAAAGGTAAGGACTCCTGCTCAAACACACATTTCTCCAACTTTGCGTAAAGGGAATTTGCCCGTAGGAGGTCGAAGACCCTGCCAACATCCCTCCGGTGGGAGTCAATATCTGGAGAGAAGATGAGTATATCATCCAGATAGACTACGACCGAGGTGGAGAGCATATCCCGGAAGATGTCATTGACAAAGTCTTGGAAAACGGCTGGAGCATTACAGAGCCCAAAGGGCATCACCAGATATTCGTAATGCCCATCCCTGGTATTAAAAGCCGTCTTCCATTCGTCCCCCTCACGGATGCGAATCAGGTTATAAGCACCGCGCAGATCTAGTTTAGTGAATACCCTTGCTCCCCGAAGCCTATCAAATAGCTCAGAGATCAGGGGCAACGGGTACTTGTTTTTAACGGTGATGGCGTTAAGACCCCTGTAATCAATACACGGACGCAATTCTCCGTTTTTCTTCTGCACGAAGAAAAACCCCGCCCCTGCCGGTGACACCGACTTCCTAATAAACCCTCTTGCCAGGTTCTCCTGAATATATTGCGACATGGCCTCTGTCTCAGGAAGAGAGAGGGGATAGACCCTTCCCCGAGGAGGTTCTGCGCCAGGCAAGAGGTCGATAGGACAGTCATAGGGGCGATGAGGCGGAAGAGTCTCCGCAGCCTTTTTGGAGAACACGTCTGCATATGACCAGTAGTGCTTGGGAAGTGGAGTAAGATCTGCGGGTAACTCAGTAATGGTAACCTGAACGCAACTTTTGACACATCTGCCTGTACATGCATCACTCCAACCCAGTATCCTACCCGAAGTCCACTCTATATGTGGGGAGTGGAAACGGAGCCAAGGTATACCTAGTAGGATCTCGTCTATTCCCTCGGGAAGGACGAGTAGGGAAATAAATTTGTGATGGGAAGGAGATACAGACAATGCAAGTGGGACAGTCTGGTGTGTAATTTGTGAGGGCAATGACGACCCATTCACTACCCGAACAGTCACTGATTTGTCAAGCGCCACCAGAGGTATTGCATGACGGTGAGCAAAGCTAGAGGACATGAAATTCCCCTCTGCTCCTGAGTCCACGCAAAGGTCGGCGGTGAGAATGGAAGTACCAACAGTGATTGTCCCTTTAAATGTTATCTTGGAGGAAAATGCCGCTGTCTCTAGTGAACCTCCTCCCAGGGCCACTAGACGCGATCGCTTCCCCGATCGCTGTGGACATCTGTTGGCATAGTGTCCTGTCTGCTGACAATGGTTACAGACCACAGATACTCGGACGGACCGAGACTTAGGTCCTGCATGAGGAACTTCTGTGGCCTTTTGAGGTTCGGACGCCAGATCGGGGAATTCGAGAGGTTTGGCAAAGGTAGGAGCCAACCGAAACCTCTGCCTACACTGGGCCCGCTCCAACCTCCGCTCGTGAAAACGGAGGTCAATGCGGGTAGATATGGAGATAAGCTTCTCCAGTGTGGCGGGAATCTCCCTGGTAGCCAAAGCGTCTTTAACATGGTCAGCCAGTCCCCGCCAGTAGATAGGAATAAGAACTTTATCAGACCAATCTAGCTCAGCAGCCAGAGTCCGAAACTGGACGGAAAACTGACTAACCAAAGACGAACCCTGTGTCAATGCCAGCAGTTGTAGCGCCATATCGTGGGTGACCTGGGGTCCTAAAAAGACCTTTTTAAGAGCCTCCAAGAAACGAGGAGCACTCTGCACCACACGATCATCGCGCTCCCACAGCGGCGTTGCCCACTCCAATGCTCTGCCCGAGAGTAGAGAAAGTACAAAACCCACTTGTGCCCGATCCGTGGGAAAACGTGCAGCCAGAAGCTCGAGATGTATAGAGCACTGACTCACGAATCCCCGACATTGCTTGCTATCACCGGCAAACTTGTCAGGAAGCGGGAGGTGGGATAATGTAGGGGCAGAGGTGGCAGAGGACAAACTGGCTGCAGCCACGCTAGCAGCCTGAACAGCGACTGCGGTAACATCCACAGCTGAGGTTGTGCTCTCAAGAGCCTCCAACCTACCCTTCAGCTGCTGGATGTACTGCAATAGACGCTGTTCGTCCGCCATTTTACTAGCCAGACCCGGGCGCTAATATTATGTTAGGGTCTGCGGAACGCACCAAATATATAAAGTGGAGAGGTGCGTTTGCAGCCCGGGGTCCACCGTGCAAGCAAAGCCTGCTGCTAGTAAGATGACGAAAGTAGCGAACTCTGTTATCCCGCAGAGTCGCTAAAATAAACGCCGTAGCGCGTTGTGGCAGTAAGTGCAGACTCTGTTAATTCACAGAGCCGCTAACGGGATGCCACAGTGCTATATGGCGATATGTGCGAACTCACTTAGCTTCAGTGAGCCGCAAAGTAAAACGCTAGGGCGCTGTCTAGCGTCGAGAGCGAACCCTGTTACGTCACAGAGCCGCTGAGAACAAACACCGTGTCCTGTCAGGCTCTCAGGCACACGGTTAATTGCTAAGCGAGCATAATACGTGGTCATGCGCTAATGTCCTCGCGGGAGTCACCCGCAATCTATGGCGTCTGAACGCCAGACCCTGAATACGGCAATCAAACTCCTCACCGGTTATGCCGGTAATCTAGGGCATCTAGGACACCGACCCTGACCAGCTAGCACACTAAACTCCTCACCGATTAAGTCGGTATTCTAGTGGCTTATTTCAGCCGGGTCCCTAACCACACACACGCATGACCACACTGGCGCATAGCATACAATGGTTGATATTAGCGCATGGCGGCCCAGCCATGCTACCCTTTTATAGCAACAGCCACAGGACCTTCCAGGAACAAGGACCAATGAGAACCTGTTCAGAAGACTAGTAGTAACAGGGCCTTCCTGGCGGGCCAATAGGAGCCGCTGCAGTACCTGAGCATGTGACCCCTGATCTCCAATGAGAGATCTCACTCTGGGCACGCTCAGAAGGGAAAATGCAGGACTTTATCCCAAAGACTTCTGCTCCAGAACTGGCTACAATAGCAGATCCAGGAAAGGCAGCAGCAAGTCACTGCCCAGTAGTGGAGTGGGCAAGACGCTTGGAACGACGTCTCTGCTGAGCAGGCTCCACTGCGGCCGGAGATGAATGGGAGACCGCAGCAGCACTGGTTCGAGACTCCCCTTGTGCAGGAGCGGGAACTCGAACCCTAACACCCGGGATCTGGTTTTCTGTTCAGGAGAGAGGCGATCAATTGTTCAGTCTGAGATGAAAGTCGAAGGGGAATATTATAACCTGCTGAGGCCTCCAAGTTGTTAGAGAAGGGATTTCTATTTCTCCTCAGGTATTTTCTATCTTATGAGTACTCAAGCAATGAAGCAATAATCAGAGAGACAGACTGCTCGTTGTCTTTCCAAATAGTCTCTAAAGTTTATAGTACAAGATCAAAGGGAAATGAGGTTACATAACAATTGGCATAAAGAAAAGGAGTTACACAATAAGTTGTCAAATGCATCCTGGGACACAAGATAGATTAGTGTCAATGTGTTCTAGTTCAACAGTTCAGGTTCTCAAGGAAATCTGGCTAAACAGATGACAGTTTTTGGGCTTTTACAGACTATTTTACTTATATTTGGAAACAACAACATGTCCTTCACTATTTCTTGGAATTGTAACAACTGACCACTAGCCATAAAAATGTTAAAAATGTTAAGCTGTAGACAGATGATAACTGGATCATAAGTTATTCCAGCATCAAACTATTTACTGCTTTCAAGCATGCCACAATCACGCCTATCCTTAAAAAGCCAACCCTCGACCCAACCGCTATATCCAGCTATCGCCGAATATCGCTGCTCCCATTTGCTTCCAAATTCCTGGAGCTGCACGTCCACGCTAAGCTTTCCTACCACCTCTCTTCTAACTTGCTCTTTGACACTCTACAATCTGGTTTCCGCCCCCATCACTCCACTGAGACAGCCCTGACTAAAATTACTAATGACCTGCTTACAGCCAAAGTGAACGGACAATACTCTATACTCCTGCTTCTTGACCTGTCCTCCGCTTTTGACACAGTTGACCACTGCCTTCTACTACAGATTATCTACTCCTTTGGCGTCAAGGACCTCGCCCTATCCTGGATCTCCTCATACCTTTCCAACCGCATGTTCAGCGTCTCCCACACTACCTCCTCGCCCCACCCTCTCTCTGTTGGAGTCCCCCAAGGCTCTGTTCTAGGACCCCTACTCTTCTCAATCTATACACTTGGCCTGGGGCAACTCATAAAGTCACACGGATTCAAGTACCAACTTTATCCTGATGACACTCAGATCTACCTCTCTGGCCCAGACGTCACCCACCTCTCTGCTGTCCAGAATCCCTGAATGTCTATCAGCCATATCCTCCTTCTTCTCCTCCCGCTTCCTCAAACTCAATGTGGACAAATCTGAACTCATCATCTTTCCCCCATCCCACAGATCTTCCTTACCTGACATATCTATCACAATTAACAACATCAAACTTTCCCCCGTACCAGAAGTCCGCTGCCTCGGAGTAACCCTTGACTCTGCCCTGTCCTTCAAACCGCACATCCAAGCTCTTTCTACCTCCTGTCGCCTTCAGCTCAAAAATATTTCAAGAATCCGTCCTTTCCTCAACCCTCAATCTACTAAAATGAGTGTGCACGCCCTCATCATCCCCCGCCTCGACTACTGCAACACCCTTTTCTTTGGCCTCCCTGCTAATACCCTCGCACCTCTCCAGTCCATCCTTAACTCTGCTGCCCGACTAATTCATCTCTCTCCTTGCTACTCCTTCGCTTCTCCCCTCTGCAAATCTCTTCACTGGCTCCCATTCCCTCAGCGTATCCAGTTCAAATTACTGATACTGACCTACAAGGCCATCTATAACCTGTCTCCTCCATATATCTCTGAACTAATCTCCCGATATCTTCCCTCACGTAATCTCCGATCCTCCCAAGACCTCCTTCTCTCCTCCACACTTATTCGCTCCTCACCCAACCGCCTCCAAGACTTCTCCCGAATATCCCCCATCCTCTGGAATTCTTTGCCCCAACACGTCCGACTATCAACCACATTCGGATCCTTCAGACGGAACCTGAAAACCCACCTCTTCAGGAAAGTTTACAGCATGCAATGACCCTGCTACCTCCTCACCACTACTGGAGATATCGCCTTAACCAACACCGGAACTGCTGCGACCCAACAACCTGCTGTCTCCTTCCCCACCATCCTGTAGAATGTAAGCCCGAAAGGGCAGGGTCCTCTCCCCTCTGTATCAGTCTGTCATTGTTAGTTTGTTTACTGTAAGTGATACCTGTAATTTGCATGTAACCCCTTGTCATGTACAGCACCATGGAATTGTCATGCTGTTCTGTCTGTACTTGGTTGTCGGCTTGACAATGCATGTTTTTGCTTTAACCCTTTGTTCCTTTCCCCCTAATTGAGCTGGGATACTGTGGGCTGTTACCTGTATGGAGCCTGCTCAGTTCCCTGCTCTGCTACATAGCTGTTCATGTGGTGTTAGGTCTTTGCTTTGCTGCATGACCATCCACATGTGCGGTCCCTGGTTGCCGCTGTGGAAGCTGTCCACGGGTTGCGAGGTCATTTGCAGCTGGTGCATGACTTTCCACGTGTGTCTGGGCGTGCAGCAACTGCCAGGTGCACTGAGCCTCAGTTCCTTCACTGATTGTGTGTAATGGTTTCTGATTGCTAAGGGCATGCGTGGCCACACCTACCCTGCTTTTATCAGGGTTAGTGTGTGTACTTGAAATGCTGTCCCCAACCAATTGCTGAGGGGCAGCTCCTATATAAAGGCTTCCTGCCCTGTGGGCGGGGCCTTAGCTACTCACATAGCTTCTGAATCTTGCCATGTGTGTTGTGTGTTCCTGTACCTGTCCCTGCGCTTATCCTGGAGGCGGTAATTCTAGGCTTGAACCCCTGATCCTGTACCCGTCCCTGCGCCTATCCTGGAGGCAGTAATTCTAGGCTTGAACCCCTGATCCTGTACCCGTCCCTGCGCCTATCCTGGAGGCGGATTTTCCAGGCTCGCCTATCCTGGAGGCGGTAATTCTAGGCTTGAATCCCTGATCCTGTAACCGTCCCTGCGCCTATCCTGGAGGCGGTAATTCCAGGCTTGAACCCCTGATCCTGTACCCGTCCCTGCACCTATCCTGGAGGCAGTAATTCTAGGCTTGAACCCCTGATCCTGTACCCGTCCCTGCGCCTATCCTGGAGGCGGTTTTTCCAGGCTCGCCTATTTTGGAGGCGGTAATTCTAGGCTTAAATCCCTGATCCTGTAACCGTCCCTGCGCCTATCCTGGAGGCGGTAATTCCAGGCTTGAATCCTTGATCCTGTACCTGTCCTGTACCTGACTGTTTGAACTGTGTCTGCTGTGTTATGTTCCTTAAAACAAAATTGGAACTGGCGATATACATGGGTGGTGAGAGGTGGAAGATAATACATATAATCACTGTGGAATACCACTACCATGTGCACTATGGATGTCTATGGACCAACTGTAAATACTAGCACATATCACAGAGAACAGACTACAGTCAAAGAGGTCATCATAAAAAATAACATTTATTGAAACAATGATTAAAACCTGGAATAAGGCAACATGGGGAATATGGGCTCACAGTGTGCACAATAGAAAAGGGCCATGTGAACAGACAAATATCCACACATGGGTTAATAATATAGCAAATAATCGTAATATCACTTGATGACAAAATTTGCAACAGACGAGCACAATGTCAGGTATCATGCGCATGTGCAAATAGGTAAGTACCAAAAAGGAAACATCCATAACATGGCTACAACATGGCTCAAAATACTAAGTGATACACAATCGGTAAGATAGGCATAATTACCCAATGGTGCGGATATACTGGACACAGGGCCGCCCCGACGCGCGTTTCGGAGTTCAGAAACTCCTTCCTCAGGGGGCGCATAACAGAGTCCCAAAACAGGGGCTCTATTTATCCTGAAAGATAGCAGCGTGCAGTCACCGCTGTAATACCGCCCACACCTGAACGCCATCACCGCAAGTCAGAGCCAGAAGCACGTGGGGCCCCACGTGGTCCGGCGTCTGACGTCACAGGAAATGACGCCGGCGCTGTGGAAAACAGACGGCGCATGCGCCAACCCGCCTTAACCTGGAGACCAGCAACAAAGATGGTGGTTCAAGCAAAATTACATAGACGTCCATATAATGAATAGCTGATAAATGCACACTTACAAAAAGCAGCGCATATGTAATGGAGACAAATAGTGAATATAGAAAACAGATATTTGTATAATTATAAAGACAATTTTAACAAATTATAACAAGGTAAGTATATATCTCCAAATATACATAATAGCTGAAGTGGACATAACAACAATAACCGCTAATATGACAAGAAACATGCAAAAACAAGGGAAAAGCAATGTGTGTATATACCCTAATGAAAATAAATAAGTAAAAAAGCAAGTGCATTAAATAATTAACATAGAGTACTTAGTAAACACTGTTTTGATCAAAAAAGCATAAAGCTGTTTCTACTGAGCTGTGTAGTTTTATATAGTCCCTCTGAAGCTGGGTGTCCATTTGGGACCCAGACTCTCTGCCACTATTCACACCAGGTAGGTTTTAACCTTAGAGAGTGTAGTTACTGTTTCAAATGGGTACACCTTGCCGTGGTGGGACAGCTTTATGCTTTTTTGATCAAAACAGTGTTTACTAAGTACCCTATGTTAATTATTTAATGCACTTGCTTTTTTACTTATTTATTTTCATTAGGGTATATACACACATTGCTTTTTCCCTTGTTTTTGCTTGCTTTTATGGCCAGTGTGAACATGCTTCTACATCTTGCATGTCATTCAAGTCTACTTCAGTTCAGTTTTTTGCTTTTCTTTAGCATTTTTGTATTCAGTACAAATAGGGTGTGGCCTCCTTTCTACTGAGCTGTGTAGTTCATATATAGTCCCTCTGAAGCTGGGTGTCCATTTGGGACCCAGACTCTCTGCCACTATTCACACCAGGTAGGTTGTCCGATGAATTATCATAAAGCAACCTATTACGTAGAGAGTGTTTAGCTCTCAAATAGGCTTTTTTGATTGATCTTCTACAGTCATGGCCAAAAGTTTTGAGAATGACACAAATATTATATTTTCACATGATCTGCTGCCCTCTGGTTTTTATGTGTGTTTGACAGATGTTTTTATCACAGACAGAAATATAATAATTGCAAACATATGAGTAACAAAAGCTTATATTGACAGAATGAGTTAATGCAGCAAGTCAATATTTGCAGTGTTGACCCTTCTTCTTCAGGACCTCTGCAATTCTCCCTGGCATGCTCTCAATCAACTTCTGGACCAAATCCTGACTGATAGCAGTCCATTCTTGAACAATCAATGCTTTCTTTTTGTCAGAATTTTTAGGTTTTTGTTTGTCCACCCGTCTCTGATGATTGACCACAAGTTCTCAATGGGATTAAGATCTGGGGAGTTTCCAGGCCATGGACCCAAAATCTCTGTTTTGTTCACTGAGCCATTTAGTTATCACCTTTGCTTTATGGCAAGGTGCTCCATCATGCTGGAAAAGGCATTGTTGATCGCCAAACTGCTCTTGGAGGGTTGGGAGAAGTTGCTCTTGGAGGACATTCTGGTACCATTCTTTATTCATGGCTGTGTTTTTAGGCAAGACTGTGAGAGAGCCGATTCCCTTGGCTGAGAAGCAACCCCACACATGAATGGTTTCATGATGCTTAACAGTTGGCATGAGACAAGACTGGTGGTAGCGCTCACCTTGTCTTCTCCGAATGAGGCGTTTTCCTGATGTCCCAAACAATCGAAAAGGGGATTCATCAGAGAAAATAACTTTACCCCAGTCCTCAGCAGTCCACTGCCTGTACCTTTTGCAGAATATCAGTCTGTCCATGATGTTTTTTCTGGAGAGAAGTGGCTTCTTTGCTGCCCTCCTTGAGACCAGGCCTTGCACCAAGAGTCTCCGCCTCACAGTGCGTGCAGATGCACTCACACCTGCCTGCTGCCATTCCTGAGCAAGCTCTGCACTGCTGGTAGCCCGATCCCGCAGCTGAAACACTTTTAAGAGACGGTCCTGGCGCTTGCTGGTTTTTCTTGGGCGCCCTGAAGCCTTTTTGGCAACAATGGAACCTCTCTCCTTGAAGTTCTTGATGATGCGATAGATTGTTGACTGAGGTGCAATCTTTCTAGCTGCGATACTCTTCCCTGTTAGGCCATTTTTGTGCATTGCAATGATGACTGCACGTGTTTCTTTAGAGATAACTATGGTTAACAGAAGAGAAACAAAGCACCAGCCTCCTTTTAAAGTGTCCAGTGGTGTCATTCTTACTTAAACATGACAGATTGATCTCCAGCCATGTCCTCATCAACACCCACACCTGTGTTAATGGAGCAATCACTGAAAAGAGGTTAGCTGGTCCTTTTAAGGCAGGGCTGCAATAATGTTGAAATGTGTTTTGGGGGATAAAGTTCATTTTCTAGCCAAATATTGACTTTGCAAGTAATTGCTGTTAAGCTGATCACTCTTTATAACATTCTGGAGTATATGCAAATTGCCATTAGAAAAAGTGAAGCAGTAGACTTTGTAAAAGTTAATATTTGTGTCATTCTCAAAACTTTTGGCCATGACTGTACTATAGCCTCTAGCAAGGAATCGTGATTTTAATTCTTCTGATCTTTTCTCAAAGTCAAGATCCGTCGAGCAATTCCGTCGTAATCGAAGAAACTGTCCTACGGGAATAGCCCTCACAACATGGGAGGGGTGACATGACGTAGCATGTAAAACGGTGTTGGTAGATGTCTCCTTACGATATATATCTGTCTGTATAGCACCAGAGCTATCCTTTTTAATAGTAACATCCAGAAAATCGATTTTCTTAGGATCCCAAATTAAGGTAAGATGGATATTAAAGTCGTTGTCATTCAAAGAGGTAATAAACTGCACAAGGTCGATGGAGGTGCCCTGCCAGATAAAGAAGATATCGTCAATGTAACGTGCCCAAAATGGGACACGGTCCACCAACCCCTCATCATCAGACAGGAAGAGGTCTCTTTCCCACAGCCCCAGGAAGAGGTTAGCATAGGATGGTGCAAAAGCAGCACCCATAGCTGTCCCCTGGAGCTGCAGGAAAAAAGACCCCTTAAACACAAAAAAAAAGTTTTTTTGTTTTTTTTTATATATATTTTAACGTTTTTGTTTATTTTTGTTCACATAGATTTCAAGTTATTCCATTTATCCTGGACATCTGTTTGGACAACATCGTTGTCATGAATGACCCCTTCTATGTTACTCTGTTTATCCTGGACGTCGGTTAGGACTATTCTTATCTGGAATGACTTTCTTTTACGTCGTATATATTCGTCCATGTATTTTGATTATTGTATGATATATTTGTATATTTGCAACCGCTGGTTCTGCATATGTAATCCCTTGCCACTGTTTTGTATATTATATATGTTTCTTGTCATATTAGCGGTTATTGTTGTTATGTCCGCTTCAGCTATTATGTATATTTGGAGATATATACTTACCTTGTTATAATTTGTTAAAATTGTCTTTATAATTATACAAATATCTGTTTTCTATATTCACTATTTGTCTCCATTACATATGCGCTGTTTTTTGTAAGTGTGCATTTATCAGCTATTCATTATATGGACGTCTATGTAATTTTGCTTGAACCACCATCTTTGTTGCTGGTCTCCAGGTTAAGGCGGGTTGGCGCATGCGCCGTCTGTTTTCCACAGCGCCGGCGTCATTTCCTGTGACGTCAGACGCCGGACCACGTGGGGCCCCACGTGCTTCCGGCTCTGACGTGCGGTGATGGCGTTCAGGTGTGGGCGGTATTACAGCGGTGACTGCACGCTGCTATCTTTCAGGATAAATAGAGCCCCTGTTTTGGGACTCTGTTATGCGCCCCCTGAGGAAGGAGTTTCTGAACTCCGAAACGCGCGTCGGGGCGGCCCTGTGTCCAGTATATCCGCACCATTGGGTAATTATGCCTATCTTACCGATTGTGTATCACTTAGTATTTTGAGCCATGTTGTAGCCATGTTATGGATGTTTCCTTTTTGGTACTTACCTATTTGCACATGCACATGATACCTGACATTGTGCTCGTCTGTTGCAAATTTTGTCATCAAGTGATATTACGATTATTTGCTATATTATTAACCCATGTGTGGATATTTGTCTGTTCACATGGCCCTTTTCTATTGTGCACACTGTGAGCCCATATTCCCCATGTTGCCTTATTCCAGGTTTCAATCATTGTTTCAATAAATGTTATTTTTTATGATGACCTCTTTGACTGTAGTCTGTTCTCTGTGATATGTGTGTTATGTTCCTGAAGTCCTTCTGTGTCCTGAACCCTGTGCCCAGTGACTGTGATCTTTTGCTAACTGACTTCCTTTGATACAACCTGGGTTCATCTTGGAAGGAGGAGTCCGGTGTGGGTGTGCTGAGTTTCTGTTACTCTGTGCTCAGTTTGTTTTTGGTGCAATCCCCGGCCGGCTCCAGTTGAGCCTGGTGGGGGTTACACCAGACCGCTTGGGTTCCTTTTTAGATCGCTTCCAGATGTCCGGATCCGATCCTTCCCTACCTGATGCCCGGAGCCTGCCAATCATTGCCAGATGTCCGGATTCCAATACCAGTGTTGGTCTTGTGATCCAGTCCGTGTTCCTGATGTCCAGTTCTTGTTCCTGATGTCCTATTTGTGTTCCTGATTCCGTGTTCCTGATTCCATGTTCATGAGTCCGTGTTCCTGATGTCCGGTCCATGTTCCTGAGATCCAGTCTGTGTTCCTGATGTCCAGTTTCCTGATGTCCGGTCCGAGTTCCTGAGATCCAGTCCATGTTCCTGATGTACTGTCCGTATTCCTGATTCCGTGTTCCTGATTCCATGTTCCTGAGTCCATGTTCCTGATGTCCAGCCCGTGTTCCTGATTCCATGTTCCTGTGGCCATGTTCCTGATGTCCGGTCTATGTTCTTGAGATCCAGCAAGTGTTCCTGATGTCCAGTTTCCTGATGTCCGGTTCGTGTTCCTGAGATCCAGTCCGTGTTCCTGATATCCTGTCCGTGTTCCTGATTCCGTGTTCTTGATGTCCGGTCCATGTTCCTGAGATCCAGTCTGTGTTCCCGATGTCCAGTTTCCTGATGTCCATGTTCTTGATGTCCAGTCCGTGTTCCTGATTCCATGTTCCTGAGGTCCAGTTCATGTTCCTGAGTTCATGATCCTGATGTTTAGGTCCTGTGTGTCTTTACTTTACTACCTCAGTAAACTTTACTTACTCTATACCTGAAGTTGTGCGGTGTAATGAAGTTCTACGTGTCTTTTCCTTGTCCACATGCTCAGCTGCCACAGAACCCCGGTCTCTGCCCTTCTCTAGTTCGGGTAGACTGGGTCCCCCTCTGCGGTATGGAGGGTCCATATTGCGTACCCGGGGGAAACCTGCCCCACGCTGTGGTGGTCGGTCAGCGTGGGGGGATTATGGGCTGGGCCGCTCCTTGGCGGCTGCAGCCAATTTGTGACAGGAATCAATGGTGCTATAGAAATAAATAATAATAATAATAATAATATTTTATTCAATTTTAGAGAACAGAAATTAACCACTTCTTTCACAGGAGACAAAATATAAAGGAAAATGAAATCCATCAATGCTTGCAGATTATTGTTGGACAATTGTTCGAGATAATCCGATGCAGGAGTATAAGAGACGAGCAAAAGAGTTGTCAATGAATGAGGAGCAAATGTTGTAGTGCAATTTCTGTATCTGTATTATTCGCAATATTGTTTAAACAGGTTTTAGTTATTTGAATTTTTGCTAAGTTTCCTCTAAATAAATATCAGGAAATTGGCATAAGCCCGCCCACCGGAGACTGAAGGAGCAGGACGTGTTTTGAGAGAGTTCCTGTGAGCTGCTGCTACAAGGGAGATTTTGAGCCCTAACATCTGGATACTCGCCTTCCAAACTGCTCCCCCTGCTTACCAATCACCCAGAGACCATTCGGGGAATAACACCGGGATCCCCAGACTTCATGGTGGAGTGGAGAGAATCTTAGACCGAGGACGGGAGCTGCAGCAGCCATCTTGGACACGAGGGTGAGCATCCTCACATCCTGCCTCTGCTTCTGCTGGACCCCTCAGTCAGGAACTAATTCCTTGGGGAGAGTATCCTCCAGTGCCCCTACAGTCACTCACCCTCATCCACGTTGTTCCGGAGGCAGTGGGGTGTTCAGTGAAGTGTACGGTGCAGCCCCTGCCAGGCTCTGCAGTGTGGGGCAGCAGGATCTCCCTCCATGCTACACACTGTGGTCATCTGCAGAAGTCCTGTCAGCCCTGATCTCTATCTCTCACTGGAAAGGAGGGAAATTAGCTGGAGACAGGGGCTGGATATTCACCCCTCTCCCCCTCTGAAGTCCTCACATTGTGTAACACTGGCACTGAAATATATACATGAGACTTGCTGAGGTAACAGGGTATTCCGAATATAAACTTTACAAGGGGCCAAAAGTCTAGAGGAAACCCTTGTGTTGGGGGTGGATTTGTGTGTACTTCAGTTATGCAGTTAGGGAATCTGTGGTGCATGGGCATACTGAAGTTCCAGGAAATCTTCATTATCACACATGCCATAATATACTCCAGCCTGCAGCGGCGGCCCCTGAGGACAGATCAGAACTGTGAGAACTACCTGGCTTTACCCCAGGTGCACCACTGCCCTGTGAAAAGCAAGATAGGCTGCGTAACTTGGTGGAGACCTCCAATGTGCTCAAAGCCCCTATGTCCAGTGTGAATGTTTACAAAGGGACAAGGTGCTACTAATACAACGCAAAGTCCCTAATCTGTGAAGATGTGTAGCCCAGCTGCGCTTGGTGCCACATGTTACCCTGGAGGATGCATGAAAGGTAATTCACAATCACCCGATATTCATTCACACTTCACATTTCCCTGGTGCCACCAGAGGGAGCCCTTTAGATTACGCAGGTATATAAGGGAGTGGAGAGACGCAGCAGTAGTTCAGAGCAGAGCAGTAGCTCAGAGCAGAGCAGTGAAGTTTGATTCCTGTCAGATGAGACGGAAGCGGACAGACAAGCTAGTTACCTCAGATGAGCTGAGAAGGAAAGACTAGCCAGAACGACTTATCTGAAAGCATGAGGACTTCAGGGAATTCTCAGCTTATATCTTGGAGTCCAGTGTTAGTGGAAAGGATTACCACTTAGTCTGGTCAAAGTTGAGTCCACTGAGTGTCCCCAAGCGAGCGTTTCAGAAAGTAAGCGTGCCGACGCTTGGAGAGCGGTGAAGACAAAGAAAGCTGACACCTACTGCTGCTTGTGATTATGTTAAAGGTGTGAGTAGGACGACAGGCAAGTGGAAAAAGGGAAAGAGACAGTGACTGAGGATGAATAGCAATGATGGCTTACCTCCACTCTGCACTACCGGACACCGGGTCCGAGCTTGCTAGTACCTTCACGGCTAGTAGGAAAAACCGGAGACCCTGCTGGACTTCAGGTCACAGAGGGGCCCAACAGTGCTGATACGTAACCGGGGTCAGGAAGAACAGGAGTCTAGCAGGGCCCTGCATATAGAGACTTAGTTCTGTCCACAAGAAGGCTCCACCACAAGGTCAGCCGGGCGTAGCAAAGAGAACGGAGTTAAACTTTGTTTCATGCAAGTTAGAAACTCACACACATAAAGACGTAAGGAGGCCCTACACCTACTCAGTGGAATACTGGACATGCATCCTCCACCCTGAACAGCTTCCTGGGACGTGCTTGAATCTACCACCAGTAAAGGTACAGAAAGAGACTCTTTGTGTGTGTCTGCATTATTGCTCCTGCACCCCTACACCGCCATATACTCTGAGGAATCAGTCTCGCCTGTGGGAGACTTAACACCTTGATGCCCCAAACCCTCAGAGGACCTACCCTGCAGCGCTGGTCACCCTGACCAGGAACCACAGGTGGCGTCACGAACATTCTATAATCCCCTGTAAATATCCCCCTTTAGTGAGCGCCCAGGGCAACGGACCGAGCTGTGCTACCCGTGACATCCCCAGTGAAGTGAACGGGCTCGGTGCCGAGTACCCCAAAGCCCTGGTACGTGCGACTCAACTTTGGCGTCACGAACAGGATCCGAAGCTCGCAATATGTGAGTCCTGTGTGCCTAAAGTGGACTGTTTTGTGCAAAAGACTGTGTTGCGTTTTTGTGATTTTTGGCGCCATTTTCCACCATTTTGCCGCCATATTCGCGCCCTGAGGTGCTGGTGAAGAAGGAGGGCATGTATTCGTGGGCGTACCCCCCCTGTGGCGCGAAAGTTATGGGCGCCCTGTCTAAATGCTATTACAATGTCCGAGCCTGCCCCACTGCAAGGGAGATCCGCCTCCTCTTCATCCTCTATGCTAAGAAGAGAAAGCAAAAGTCCTGCCTCCACGGAAAAATCCAGAGTGTTCCAGATGAAACACACAGTCTGGCCTGGCGTGAGATGGCGGAAGGACAGGAGTCACTGTGTGGGGGAATGGCGGTGCGCAGACCCCGTTCCCTTGAAGTGGTGCAGCCTGTACTGGAACCTTCCCCAGGTCGGGAGGACGAAGAAATGATGTACCGTGTGGAAGAGGTGGATGCGGCGCTGAGGGACATGGCCCGACACCGCGCAGAGATGGAGGCGATGGAGCAGAGCTGGCGTGCCCTGAGACAGCGGCTGCTGTGGGACCAGTTACTCTCCCCCCAGGATGAGCAAATGCCACCCGCGCCACCACTGGAACCAGCGGCCGATGAAGAACCGGAGGCCGGCCCCAAAAGAGCTGTACCTGACCCCGCAGAAGACGCGGCTGGAAGAGAGGAGGCCCTGCCCGGACCGGAATGCCAGCCAGGCCTGGAACCAGCGGCAGCAGCAGAATGCAGTCCCCCGGAAGGGACGATGATGGAAGACACCCAGCCGCAAGCGATGGAGATCGACTGGGAGGAAATGGAGCTCCTGGATGACGTGGAGTACGCCGCCCAGAAGGAGAACAAGTGGCGACTCCGGGAGCATGAGGAGCGGCAGCAGCGAGAGGCGCAGCAGCTTCGCCAGAGGTACCGGGAGAAGGATCTTGCTGACAAAGAGATCGTCAGGCGAGACAAAGGTACGCTCCGGGAACCGCGGCGCCAGGGGGCCATTAGAGACTTCAAACTCCAGGGAGGCTGGTTATTCATTCACGAGCCAGGCCTGTACCAGGAGGTCTTTGTTAATCGCAGGGATGTGGAGTCTCACCTGCCAGAGGGGCACCCGGGAAGGGATCTGCTTATTGGGGATGTTGTCACCTACACGCGGCATTGGGGTCTTAAGGGGTGGTATGCCCTGAATGTCTCCCGAGTCAGCGACCCAGTCCCTGAAGCCAGAAATGTACCCCGTGTCTCAGCGTCCCAAGCCCCAGCCACATCAGCGTCCGGCTGCGCACCTGCATCTTATTGTGCGTCCTATTCTGTAATGCAACAGAGCGCAGCGACTGTAAGTGCGCCCCCAACTGAGCCACTGCGTGCACCTGCGTCACCATTGGAAACGCTGCAGAGCCTAAGTATAGAAGAGGCACCTGTTAGGCCTCCAGGAAATCGCAAAGTCAGAGTTGAAATGAGAACTGTAGCTACTCAGACACTGGTAGCAGGACACGATCTATTAGTGATGCGTTCCAGAGCGCACCGCATGCTTCCAGCCCCAGGTGTGGAAGGTGCTACCATATTCGAAGAAGACCAGTAGGACCCAGACCGGGTTTACTGTTTTGTAAAAAGTTTTAAAGAAGAATTGCACTGTTAACTGTGGATTTTGATAATATCTGAAGTATTGTACCCCAGTTGGGTAATGTGTCGTATAATGTGATAGTAATATGTGAAATGCTCTTTTGAAGGACTGCGTGGCTGAGGACTTTCCCAGCCCAAAAACTGTGTTGTAAATAGTTGGCACTTAGTGCCCCATCTTGGTTTTACGTAAGCCATCCTACCTCAGAAGAAAAACCCGTATGGTGTGGCCTTGAGTGAGGTCTGCAGCAGAGAAGTCCTGCAGCCCATCCAGGACCACCGTGGGAGGTTTGGTACGGGTCCTCCACAAGAATCCTGTATTTATTGTGTGAAAGCATTTGATATTTTTCTATTTGCTAATTTGTACACATTGTAACGTTCAAGTGTCCTTACCTCCCGCAAGGGATGAGTTATGTTATTGTTGATGTTTTAAAAATTGTTTTCTTTTTCAGCCCGGGAGTGCTGATATTAACTAAGGGGGGATGTGTAGCCCAGCTGCGCTTGGTGCCACATGTTACCCTGGAGGATGCATGAAAGGTAATTCACAATCACCCGATATTCATTCACACTTCACATTTCCCTGGTGCCACCAGAGGGAGCCCTTTAGATTACGCAGGTATATAAGGGAGTGGAGAGACGCAGCAGTAGTTCAGAGCAGAGCAGTAGCTCAGAGCAGAGCAGTGAAGTTTGATTCCTGTCAGATGAGACGGAAGCGGACAGACAAGCTAGTTACCTCAGATGAGCTGAGAAGGAAAGACTAGCCAGAACGACTTATCTGAAAGCATGAGGACTTCAGGGAATTCTCAGCTTATATCTTGGAGTCCAGTGTTAGTGGAAAGGATTACCACTTAGTCTGGTCAAAGTTGAGTCCACTGAGTGTCCCCCAGCGAGCATTTCAGAAAGTAAGCGTGCCGACGCTTGGAGAGCGGTGAAGACAAAGAAAGCTGACACCTACTGCTGCTTGTGATTATGTTAAAGGTGTGAGTAGGACGACAGGCAAGTGGAAAAAGGGAAAGAGACAGTGACTGAGGATGAATAGCAATGATGGCTTACCTCCACTCTGCACTACCGGACACCGGGTCCGAGCTTGCTAGTACCTTCACGGCTAGTAGAAAAAACCGGAGACCCTGCTGGACTTCAGGTCACAGAGGGGCCCAACAGTGCTGATACGTAACCGGGGTCAGGAAGAACAGGAGTCTAGCAGGGCCCTGAATATAGAGACTTAGTTCTGTCCACAAGAAGGCTCCACCACAAGGTCAGCTGGGCGTAGCAAAGAGAACGGAGTTAAACTTTGTTTCATGCAAGTTAGAAACTCACACACATAAAGACGTAAGGAGGCCCTACACCTACTCAGTGGATTACTGGACATGCATCCTCCACCCTGAACAGCTTCCCAGGACGTGCCTGAATCTACCACCAGTAAAGGTACAGAAAGAGACTCTTTGTGTGTGTCTGCATTATTGCTCCTGCACCCCTACACCGCCATATACTCTGAGGAATCAGTCTCGCCTGTGGGAGACTAAACACCTTGCTGCCACAAACCCTCAGAGGACCTACCCTGCAGTGCTGGTCACCCTGACCAGGAACCACAGGTGGCGTCACGAACATTCTATAATCCCCTGTAAATATCCCCTTTAGTGAGCGCCCAGGGCAACGGACAGAGCTGCGCTACCCGTGACATCCCCCAGTGAAGTGAACGGGCTCGGTGCCGAGTACCCCAAAGCCCTGGTACGTGCGACTCAAAGATAATACATAAATTGCTATCCCCCGCCCTCCAATATACAGATGAAAGCACATTACATTATAGAGCTTATATTTCTCTGCTGCTTAAGCATTATATGGGACTTTGCTGCCTTTCCACAGATGTCTGTCCCCCTCTTGTGGTCGGCAGGAATATCGGCAACCTCACAAATCTAATTCCTACAAGGATCTGTTTCTCCCTAACAAAACTGGAATCAGGACACCCTAATTATGTGGCTTCCGAGTCGTGCGCCAGCCATGTGAGCTTTTCCTACATGGTGTCCGTGGCCCTCCGTTAATTTCATATAAACATCGACATCTTGCTCGACTTGCGAATATATTCTGGTGACCTGTCTAAAATTTGAGAACGTCTAATATTTGGCATTATAATGTTTTTTATATGGAACGTTACCTTCTACGCAGCGGGCAGAAACAGCACCAGCCCTCGGGTAACTCCGATATGATCTCTCCCGAAATGTCATCACTCGAGGATGCCTGCTTCGGCCTCATTGCCTTCACCTGGCAACTCGGACTTGCAATTAAATATTCCCTCTATAGTTAACAGCATTATGGCTAAAATTTCTCTTCCTCTGATCCCCAAACTAATAGATGTAACAATAGGGGATTTGATTATTTCGGACCACTCTCCTGTTCTTTTAGACCTGAGAGAGACCTATAAGAAGGGCACTGACTTCCTCTGGAGATTCCCCAATTTCTTATATGCAGACGACTCCTTTGCCTTTTCCCTCAGGATGTGGTGGCAGGAATTCTTATGTGATAATGCATTACATCAAAATGACTCCTCGCTCCTGTGGGAAACAGCGAAAGCAGTACTTAGGGGGAAATTATGGCTTATGTGTTCTCTCTGAAAAAGCGCACTTTGCAGAGGTATGGGGAGTTGACTGAGGAACTCAGAAAAGCCTACACTGACTTCCTTGCAGAATCCTCCCTTGCTAACAAAGAATGTTGGCGGCAAAAACAGGCAGATTTCAACCTCCAGGCAGAGAGAAGGGAGAAGCTGTTTTTGACACAGAGGGAGGTATTCTTCTTTAGATATGGAAGCAAGGCTGGTAGAATCCTGGCTAACCTGGCAAGGGCTGCCAGACCTCAACAAGGGATTTATCAATTTAGAGACCCCTTGGGTTCAATTCAATTAAATCCCCTGACAATCAACAAAATCTTGGGAACATATTATGGGGAATTATACAATGAGCCTACCACCTCGAAAATGACCTATCAGACCTTACTAGAAGAGACAATCATGCCAGCTTTCACGGAAGAGCATAACACTTTCCTAAACAAACCAATTTCTAAGGAGATACTTTCGGCCATAAAAAATTCCAAAAATTGTAAAGCCCCTGGTCCAGACGGGTAGTCTGCTGAGCTCTTTAAACTTTTGTCCCCTGAAGTTACACCAATACTGACGCAGCTAACTAATAGAGTTCTTGAGGGGGACTCTTTATTTCCTTCAGCTAATAGGGCTTATATCAAGTTGATTTTAAAGCAAGGAAAGGATACCACTTTGCCATCCTCCTATAGACCTATATCGCTAATTAATATGGATATTAAGTTAATTTCCAAAATAATGGCGGATAGATTGGCCACGATCCTTCCAGACATTATCTCTCAGTCCAAGGTGGGATTTGTAAAAGGTAGATCAGCAACTTTAAATGTACGTAAGGTTCTTCTAGCACTCGATAAGGTCTATTCTGACAAGACCTGTTCTGATGGAAACAACGCTCCGGCACTGGTTACCATAGACGCAGAAAAAGCGTTTGTTAATGTAAAGTGGGAATGATTGTTTACAGTCTTGAACAAAATGTCTTTATCGTGTCCCATTTTGATTATTTACGCGCTTTATTTCACTCCCCAAGTGCACAAGTTTATACCCCAGGCTTTCTCTCAGTCCCCTTTTCTCTAAAAAAAAAGCACCAGGCAAGGGTGTCCGCTTTCCCTACTTTTGTTCAACATAGCAATTGAGCCATGGGTCCACACCCTATCTAAGCCGTCTACTTTCGAGGGTATACGGATTAATAAAAAGTTGTTGCAGTCAGCCTTTTTCGCGGACGATGTTATTCTGTTTATGGCTAATCCTAAAGATCATTTATCAAAAGTATTAACCCTGCTGAAGGATTTTGGTGTATACTCAGGTTTTAAGTTCAATATAGACAAATGCGAGCTCCTGCCACTGACTAAGAAGGGGGGAAACGTACTACGGAGAACCCCTTTGGGAGGGATCTCTGTTACCTCATCTTACATCACCTATTTAGCTATCAAAATTTGTAGGACCCCTTCATCCTTATATGATCTAAATTATCCCCCCCTACTGATGAAATTGCAAACCAATTGAAAGCATGGCAAAATCTCCGAATTTTGTTTATGGGACGGGCTCATCTTGTTAAGATGATCAGTATGGCCAAACTGATGTACCCTCTCCAAACATTGCCCCTTCTGCTTAAACATTCTGATGTTAACTTTCTTAATAGTCAATTTAGTTAATTTATTTGGAACCATAAACGCCCCAGAATTGCTATCTCGAAATTGATGGCCTCAATTGAGGATGGAGGAATAAATTTCCCTAGTGTTAGGAATTATAACTTAGCTTGTAATATTCGATATATTATTGACTGGCTCCACAACAGACATTCATATACGGACACCTCACTAGATGCTGCTTTTGCCCACCCCCTAAATTTGTCGGCTATTATACATGCGCGCCTCTCCTCCCTTCCTCATCGTTTAAGACACTCAGTCCTATTTAAGAGCACTATCTTAACCTGGAAAGCGGTAAGTAAAAAGTATAGCCTCTCTTTTAGAATATCTAAACATTTACCTTTTGGGCAAATCCCGAATTCCCTCAGGGTATAGAAAAGTCTTAGTTACTTACCGTTAACGGTATTTTTCGAAATGCATGACAGCACTACAGAGAGAGGGGATACGCCCCTTAGGAACAGGAAACCTACAGATACAAAAGGGCGGCACCTCTCCCACGCATCAGTTGGATTACAGAGCATAAGAGGACTAGCCAGGTTAAATGGTATACAGCAAAAAATGTATGCATCACACAGTAACATCGATCAATTATTTATTACATGTGGACTATATAAGAGGAAGAAGTGCACATGGAACACGGGTGGGAATCTAAGGGTGCTGTCATGGACTTCGAAAAATACCGTTAACGGTAAGTAACTAAAACTTTATTTGAAAGTCCATGACAGCACTACAGAGAGAATTACAGAGAGTAATAACTACTTAGGGAGGGACTACAGCCTGCAGCACCCTTAGTCCGAAAGAAAGGTCTGAGGAAGCACCCAAATCTAACCTATAATGAGTGAAAAACGTGTGTGGAGAAGACCACGTAGCTGCCTTACATATCTGGTCAATGGAGACTTCTGCCCTCTCTGCCCATTAAGTCGCCACAGCTCGGGTGGAATGCGCCCTTAGCCTCTCAGGTGCCGGCTTGCCCCTCGAGGTGTATGCCAGAGAAATTGCTTCCCTAATCCATCTGGCCAATGAGCTTTTTGTTATTCTACGGCCTTTGTTAATTCCCTGAAAAGAGACAAACAATGCATTGTCCCTTTTCCAGGGGTCAGTGACTGCCAGATATTGCAGGAGACATCTTCTAACATCTAGAGTATGGAGTTTTATCTCTTTTTGATTAGATGGATTAGGGATGAAAGAAGGGAGAACAATTTCCTGTGTTCTGTGAAAAGCGGAAGACACCTTAGGTAGGTATGCCGGATCAGGTCTAAGTATTATCCTGTCATTCAGGACCTGAGTGTAAGGAGACAGTCTAGATAGTTGTCACGCTGTATAGCAGATATATATATGTGATGTCAGTAATCTATATCAAAAGGGCAACATACTATATAACATGCGCATAGATATATGATAACATAGATTTACCTGACAGAATGTCCAGTGGGTCAAAACGGAATCCGTTATACGCTGTCTCCGGCTAGAGGGTGACCGGGGTCTAAGCTGACCCTAAACTGGGGTCCTAACTAATCCCTCAACCTGGAGGTACTGTTAAAGGTACAGAGGTCCAGGCCACCAGCGTAAACCCTGTCTCCTATCAATCCCTGCCAACTGTATTCTAGTCCTAAGAAGGACCCTGAATACCACCAAAGGGAATGAACAGGTAACGGTTAATGAACAGAAAGACATACAAGAAAGACAAGAAATAAAGTAAATAAAGTCTTACATACAACACTCACACACAGTAGGAACACCTAAGGTCTCAGAGATAAACTATAAGCTATAAGAGTAAAAACAACTAAGGAGCTCTTAGCTTAAGTATTCTCAGAACCGCTCCAGTCTGCTAGACTACATGAATGCTTTCACCGGCGTCTAACACCCAGACTGGCAGGAATATAAAGGAAACTAATTAGAACATAATCAAAAGCAGCCGGGCGAGGCTGGACCTAGTCTTAGCAAAGAGCTAGGTAAAATTAACTCTCTCATTACCAAACACAAAGAAACAGCAGCTCAGCTGTGAGAAGTCAGAATGTGCAATCGCGACGATCTTCGTGGCGATGCACCCATGACAGTACCCCCCCTTCTACGAGGGGCCTCCGGACCCTCATGACCAGGTCTGTCCGGGTAAGTTGTGTGAAAGGTCCGAACCAATCGATCTGCGTTAGCATCAGACGCAGGGACCCACGTCCTCTCCTCAGGACCATACCCCCTCCAAAGAACTAAGTACTGAGGGGATCAGCGACTGAGACGTGAGTCAATGATTTTCGACCCATGAAATTCCACGTTATCATTGACTACCACTGAAGGAGGAGGTAGAGGTGACGGTATGACTGGTGCCACATACTTTTTAAGTAATGACTTGTGAAACACATTATGATTTTTAAATGTAGGAGGGAGGTCCAGACGAAATGCCACAGGATTAATTATGGAACTGATCCTGTACGGCCCGATGAATCTGGGACCCAACCTCCAGGAGGGAACTTTAAGTTTTATATTCCTGGTAGACAACCACACCAGATAGTTCACCTTCAGATCTCGACCAGAAACTCTCCCCCTATCAGCCATCCGTTTGTAACGGTTCTCCGTAACCTTCAGTCTTAACCGATCTGGAACTATCAGTCTCCCTGGAAGTCCCACAGGGGCGTCCCCCTGAGCCCCCAATACCTCCCCCTCAAGCTCAGAGCATACAGCTGACACTACAACTCCCTCCTGAGGAATAGGAACCGGATCATCCATCCTCCCGGTCCCTGGGAAAGTACGAGATAAGGCATCAGGAAGCAACTTTATTGAGCAGTCATATGCGCGATGAGGAGGTAACTCTTTACACCCCTCCTCTGAGAACATCTCCCCAAAGTCCTCCAGAAAAGGAGGCAAAGTCCTAGGCACAACCGCACCGATGACCGTGCTCATGCAGTTATTCTTGCAAAATTCACCCCACTGGCTTATCTTTCTGGATTGCCAATCAATCACTGGGTTATGTTTAGCCAACCAAGGAAGTCCCAACACAATAGGAGTAGGTAGACCCTCCAACACATAACAAGACAATTGCTCTTTATGTATTGCCCCTACTCGAAGATCTATGTTATGAACAGCTTGTACCAAGCTACCTTGACCAAGAGGTCTAGAATCAATAGAGAGTATAGGGACCGGTTTGGCCAATACACTCAGTTGCATACCATGCACCTGAGCAAACCGAGCGTCCACCAGATTAGCCCCGGACCCACTATCAAGAAAAACAGAAATCCTCTCAGTTCTAGTACCAATCACCACCTCCGCAGGCATGAGAAACTGAGAGGGATTTGGGGACGAAATACACACTCCCAGGTTAACTCCTTGGCTCAAAGAGGTCCGGGATGGACACCCCCCAACAAAATGTCCCTCTCTCCCGCAAAAGAAACACCTTCTAGTCTTGCGGCGCACCGCCGATTCCCTCCTACAAATTGATGTCCCTCCCAACTGCATGGGTTCCTCAGAACAGACCAGGGGAACCTCAGTATAAGGGACTTTAGTAGTAGGTGGAGTCATCACGGGGGGCGGAGGTACCTCGCGTCTTCCCCGAAGTCGTCTATCAATGCGAATAGCGAGGGCCATAGCAGCCTCCAGTGATGGAGGAGACTCATACTGAGCCAACACATCTTTTAATTTGTCAGACAACCCTTGACAAAACTGGCTCCTAAGAGCTGGGTCATTCCACTGAGTATCTGTTGCCCATCTACGGAACTCAGAAGAATATTCCTCCGCTGGACGATTTCCTTGCCGTATTTTACGTAACCTTGTTTCAGCAAGGGAGACTCGATCCGGATCATCATATACCAGACCCAGGGCAGTAAAAAATCGATCCACTGACTGGAGATCTGGGGAGCCTGGAGGAATAGAGAACGCCCAAGATTGAAGGTCCCCTTGTAAGAGCGAGATAACAATTCCCACCCTCTGCTCTTCACTCCCAGATGACCGAGGCCGCAGCCGAAAGTACAATTTACATGCCTCCCGGAAAGTAAAAAATTTGTCCCGCCCACCAGTGAACCTGTCCGGGAGAGCAACCTTAGGTTCAGATCTGGTTTGCTCCGGGGGGGACAAAACCTTGGACTTAATGTCTGCAAATTCCATGGACAACCCCTGCAACTGCCGGGCCAGCTGGGCTACTGGATCCATGACAGCTGGGGAGAATCTTTAGTTAGGCCGGTGAAAATGTCACGCTGTATAGCAGATATATATATGTGATGTCAGTAATCTATATCAAAAGGGCAACATACTATATAACATGCGCATAGATATATGATAACATAGATTTACCTGACAGAATGTCCAGTGGGTCAAAACGGAATCCGTTATACGCTGTCTCCGGCTAGAGGGTGACCGGGGTCTAAGCTGACCCTAAACTGGGGTCCTAACTAATCCCTCAACCTGGAGGTACTGTTAAAGGTACAGAGGTCCAGGCCACCAGCGTAAACCCTGTCTCCTATCAATCCCTGCCAACTGTATTCTAGTCCTAAGAAGGACCCTGAATACCACCAAAGGGAATGAACAGGTAACGGTTAATGAACAGAAAGACATACAAGAAAGACAAGAAATAAAGTAAATAAAGTCTTACATACAACACTCACACACAGTAGGAACACCTAAGGTCTCAGAGATAAACTATAAGCTATAAGAGTAAAAACAACTAAGGAGCTCTTAGCTTAAGTATTCTCAGAACCGCTCCAGTCTGCTAGACTACATGAATGCTTTCACCGGCGTCTAACACCCAGACTGGCAGGAATATAAAGGAAACTAATTAGAACATAATCAAAAGCAGCCGGGCGAGGCTGGACCTAGTCTTAGCAAAGAGCTAGGTAAAATTAACTCTCTCATTACCAAACACAAAGAAACAGCAGCTCAGCTGTGAGAAGTCAGAATGTGCAATCGCGACGATCTTCGTGGCGATGCACCCATGACAATAGTGCCTGGATGTCACTTACCCTCCTAGCCGAAGTTAATGCTACCAGGAAGGTGGTTTTTAGGGAAAGAATTTTTATTGATGCCGCTGAGATAGGTTCAAAAGGGGGTTCTGTTAAAGCAGTGAGAACAAGGTTCAAATCCCATGGCATGATTCTGTTCTTTACTATAGGTCTCGACCTACCCGCAGCCTTAATGAATCTACTGACCCAGTAATTATTGGCGATGTTGCAACTAAAGAGTGCTCCCAAAGCTGAAACCTGCACCTTAAGGGTGCTCGTGGAGAGACCTAAGTCCAGACCCTTTTGTAGGAATTCTAGAATCTGGGCTATCGGTGTTGGGACCCCTGCTACCACCCCCGAGTTCTGAAGAAATTTTTTCCAAGTCCTAGCGTAGATTCTAGTTGTAACCTCTTTTCTGCTCTTAAGGAGAGTATTAATTAGATTAGCAGAAAACCCCTTATCTCTCAGCAGCGACCGTTCAAAATCCACGCCGTCAGGTGGAGGCCCTCTACTCGAGGATGGTAGACTGGACCCTGGGAGAGCAGATCGGGAATATCCGGCAGGACCCAAGGGTTGGCTATCGACATGTTCCTGAGACATGAAAACCATGCCCTCCTGGGCCAGAAGGGAGCGACTACTATTACCCTTGCCCTGTCTTTCCTGACTTTCCTCAATACTAGGGGGAGTAAGGACAAGGGAGGGAAGGCGTATGCTAGATTGAAATCCCACTTTAATAGAAGAGCGTTCGCTGCCAGAGGGCGTTCTTTGGGATTCAGAGAGCAGAACCGTCTCACTTTCCTGTTGCTTTTGGTAGCAAAGAGATCTATCTCCGGTTGACCCCATTTCTGCACAATCAGGTCGAAAATGGAAGTCTTTAACGACCATTCTCCCTGACTCAGGAGATTGCGGCTTAAGAAGTCCGCTTTGGTATTTTCTTCTCCCCTTATATGTAGAGCCGTTAGAGAAAGAAAGTGTCGTTCTGCTATCTGGAGTAGGCGCCTTGCCACTTCCATGAGAGGACCGGAACGAGTACCACCCTGGTGGTTGACGTAAGCGACTGTGACACGATTGTCGGAGAGCACTCAAACGTGGTGACCCTGTAGATAGACAAGGAGCTTTTTAATTGCTTGCTCTACCGCCGTTAACTCCTTCATATTAGAAGACATTTGTATTTGATCCAGCTCCCATAAGCCCTGAACCATAACATCCCCCATATGAGCCCCCCACCCAGAGGGGCTTGCATCTGTCGTGACTATCCGGGATATTTCATATTCCCAGGGAACCCCCTTAGACAGGTTAGTCTCTTCCTTCCACCAATCCAGGGATCTTATAGTAGTCTGGGACAAGGATAGCTGGCCTCCTAGGTAACCACCTAGAAAATTTTGTTATAACAAGACCTCAGCTTGCAGCGTCCTTGAGTGAAATTGTGCCCACTGAACCGCGGGGATACAGGACGAGAGGGAGCCCAAAAGAGACATGGCCTTCCTAAGAGACATGGAGGGGTTATTGGAAGCATTTAGGACCTGGTACCGTAAGCGAATCAACTTGTCTGACGGTAAACTACAGTTCTGATTCCGTGAATCCAGAATTAGCCCTAGAAACTGCTGAACCCTCATCGGATTCAAACGAGACTTTTCGGTATTTATTAGCCATCCCAGCCGCTCTAAGGTAGATATTGCTCTTTGCAGTTGCTCTAGGCAATGCTCTGCCGTCTTTCCAATGATAAGAAAGTCGTCGAGGTAGGGGACTATGAGCATATTGGATTCACGTAAGTGGGCCATGACTTTCGACATAACTTTAGTGAACACTCGTGGGGCAACCGCCAAGCCAAAGGGAAGGGCGCTATATTGAAAATGTCGCAGCGATTCCCCCATCTGGACTGCTACTCTGAGGAAACGCTGATGGTCCACATGGATCGGTACGTGGTAATAAGCGTCTTTCAGATCTAACACCACCATAAAGCAATTTTCAAACAGAAGCATTATTGCTGAGCTGACTGTTTCCATTTTAAATGGATGAATAACAAGGAATTTATTGAGGGCTTTTAAATTAATAATTGTTCTAAAAGAACCGTCCGGTTTACGGATCAAAAACAGAGGGGAGTAAAACCCTTTACCCCGCTCTGCTTCCGGCACCTCCACTAAGACTTTCTTAGCGCAAAGCTCCTGAACTTCCAACTCCAGAGCGGCCTGCTCCGATGGGGATGACCTGAGGGGGGTAATTTTAAAGTTATCCCGAGGTACCGAGGAGAATTCTAACCGCAGCCCTGTAGCTATGAGACCAAGGATCCAGCTACTGCTTGAGATTTCCGACTAGGCCGGGTAGAAGGCCATCAATCTGCCTCCTACCGGCATCGCTAGTCATTGCGAGGGTTTTTTGGTTTCCCTAGGCGGACCCCTAAACATAAACCCTGTACCTCTTCGCCTCTTTTCATCCCATTTGGCTCGCTCCCTGGACGACCTTCTGCGGCTGAACCTCCTTCTGCTGAAAGGTCTCTTGTAGGAAGGAGTCGATAGACTGGGAAACTTTTTCTTGTCGTACCCTGCCTTTTCCAAAAGTTCGTCCAGGACCGGGCCTAAAAGATATTCGCCGTCACATGGAATGGAGCAGAGGCGAGATCTGGCTTGAATATCGCCCGGCCAACATTTTAGCCACAACGCCCTTCGCGCTGCATTAGACAGACCTGCCGCTCTGGCAGCCATTCTTACTGAGTCCGCTGAGGAATCAGCCAGGAAAGCCGCCGCGTTCTGAATTATCGGCAAGGTCTTCCGAATTGACCCCCTAGAGGTTCCATCTGCTAACTGGGACTCTAATTGGTCTAGCCAGACCATCATTGATCTGGCTGTACAAGTGGCTGCAACCGCTGGCCTCAGGGCACCTGCCGACATCTCCCATGTCCCTTTCAAGAAGGAGTCTGCCTTCTTGTCTAGTGGATCTTTCAAAGACCCCATATCATCGAATGGGATGGAGGATTTTTTGGAAGCCTTCGCCACTGCTGCATCCAGCTTCGGGGCCTTATCCCATCTACCTGTCAAGGGAACTTCAAAGGGATATCTCCGTTTAAACGCTTGGGGTAAGGAGCCTCTTTTTTCTGGCTTCTTCCACTCTCTGTCTATAAGGCCTTGGATGCTACTGTTTAGTGGAAAGGATCTGCGTTTTTTCGGATCTAGACCACCGAACATCAGATCCTGTACTGAGAGTTCTGGTCTCGCCTCCTCTACCCCCATGGTGGACCTAACTAATTTGACAAGTTTGTCCATCTGGTCCAAGGGAAAACAAAATCGAGTAGCGTCTTCTGTAGAAGAAGAGGAAGAAGCCGAAGAGGGTCCTGAAACAACTTCACCCTTGTCATGGGCGGCGGGAGAATCTGAATCAGATAACACTGGTACAGTCCTACGCCTGGAAGATTCTCCGTGTCTTAAGGACGCATTCATCTCCGCCCTTATTATCTCCTTCAGGCTTTCGGTGAAATCTGGAGTCTCCTCCGCTATCTAAAAAGGGAAGGGGCATGGGGGGGTTACTATCTCATCCCAGGCCCCTGCCCTTCCCCCTTTAATGCCCTACCGTCTGTCGTGTGCACGGCTGGCATAACCTTTTAGGGCAAGCATCTGGCAGACTGCAAGCACAAAAGGCACATTCCCTGTGCTTGCTTTTCAAACACTTCTTCCCCTAGTAACGGAACACAGAATGGGGGAAAACTGCATTACTGAGTATTCTAAGTCTGACGATCTCTTACCCAGTCCATACAATAGAAGGTACCGGATCACAGGGAGGGGTCTTTTTCCCAGCTGAGGAACTCCTGCGGCTGGCGCCCCTGGCCATTGAAGAGGAGCGCTCTGTCTGCTGCTGCTGGCTCTCCTGCTGCACTGAGGGAGCTTCTGCAGTGTCCATTGCAAGAAATGGGGCAGAAGCGCTTTCCCAGCTTCATAGGCTCCTTATATCCTCCCCCAGATATCCAGGTCAGCAGGTGCTGCCAGGGGTCCACCCCTCCTGCTCCCCACCCCACAGCTCCCCCTGCACTTCCCTGCCGTCCCACAGCAGGCGCCGCCTGGTACATGATGCAGCCGCGCCAATTTTTCATAAAAACGCCGGCGGTGTCCCACTTCCGGTTCCAGCGGTGGAGACTCCGCCCCCTTTTCCGACGACGCCAGGACCAGCGCTCCCACGGGACTCCGCAGACCCGACCGCACCAGGTACCCGAGCGGAGTCTCCCACCGCATCGCCCCCCCAGCAGGGACGCGAGCGGGAGATCCCAAAAAATCCCCGCTGCGCCGCCCACAGTAGTGGCGCGCGGCAAAGATTTAAAAAAAACCCTGCCGCGCCGTCCTCAGCAGCGACGCGCGGCAGGAAATTAAAAAAAAACCCCGCCGCGCCGTCCATAACAGACGCGCGGCGGGAAATTCAAAAGACCCCCGCCGCGCCGTCCATAGCAGAGATGCGCGGCGGGAAATTAAAAAAAAAAATTTTTTTTTTTCGGCTGCACCACCTCCGGCCCCCACCATGACAGGACCACAGGAGAAGACAGGGAGCAGGCACCGGGACCAGGGAGAGGGGGGGGATACTTAACAACCGGCGCTGGCTGGGAGACAGGGATCCTCCGGATACTGCTCCACCTGCTCCGCACACTGTCGTGGAATCCTACCCGGACCCACCGTGGCGCTTCCAGGGGCTCCGCACCGGTCGAGGTAGGAGATTCCCCCCCGCTACCTGGGTCAACCGGCCGGCCTGGGTCCTCCTGAAGATCTTCATCTGTAGGAAACCCGTCCTTTAGGAACAGGAAACCAACTGATGCGTGGGAGAGGTGCCGCCCTTTTGTATCTGTAGGTTTCCTGTTCCTAAGGTGCGGATACCCTCTCTCTGTAGTGCTGTCATGGACGTTCGAATAAATAGTTTATTGCATGGCGACAAAAAGAGATTATCAACGTCTCACATCTTCACCCAACAGAGGCTAGATGGTTAACATGCTCCGAGGTGCTTGAGAGATATTATCTGCTGCCCTCTCACTCCTTTCAAGATGAGCAAATCAAACGCTCAGTTATGTCTAATCTACAAGATGTTACATTTGAATCAAGCCACAATATGCTTGACGATCTTCTTCAATACCCTACTGGGACCCCTTCCATCTCCCCAATATACTCTATAATGAAACCACATTTATTAGATCCTCACCCAGACACTTTTTATAAATATTGGAGACAACAATTGGAAGATGATGAAACTCCCTCCTTGATTAGAAAAGGATGGTCCCTCTTCCGGAAACACATAATGATCTATTGCATGGTCAGTGGTCTTGTAGCAACATAGTCCCATTTTGGGACCTAGTTTCTGGATTGCTTGGCAACTTATGGAGCGATGTAAAAACGTTGTCTCTGTCAATGGCGATTTTACATGTCTGGGGGGATTTGAGGAATGAGAGTTGCAGAGGGAGGGGCCCCCCAATATTAATACACACTATACTGATTATAGCTAAGAGGTTGATTCTTAAGCACTGGCTTGACTCATTTACTCCACAATTGTCATATTTGATAGCCCAGTTACATCATTACATAGCAGTCCAACAAGGAGATGCACTTACAAATAAAGAGGCACAAGCAGGCAAATTTCTCAAGAAATGGAGTCAGTTTATTGGAAAATTCTGCAACAATGATGAGGCAAAAAATAATCAACACTTTTTCCTCCACTAGGTGGTATCTTATGGAAAAACTTAGGAATAATCTAGGTCCACTCCAATTACCAGAGGAACGTTCTTGATGTGATTGGGGTTGGACGATTAACTGATTGGGGGAGAGGCAAGCTAAAACGCTGGTTTGGACGTATGAGGTGACATGGTAGAGGCTCCCCCCGTTTTTTCTCCTTTCCTGTCCCCTTCCTTTTCCTCTGTGTTTTGTTGTTTGCTTTTATATTATTGATAGTACTGTCAGCAATCTTTCATAGGTTACATAACACTGTCAAGATTACCTTCGCTACATCTAGAAAGTAGCATTCTCAGTCTAAGACTTCAACCTACATGTGATATGATAGTAATAAACATAATATCTATTTGTCATGATTGATGTCATCTATGTTAACCCCTTAATGTCCACTGATGTGCAGAGTCCGTCATGGCAAGGTGTCAGTTCCGGCACCAGGACGGACTCTGCACGTCATGGCTTTGATCTACCACTGCGTGTAAACACGCAGTGGTAGATCAGTGCCGACAGCTGTCACAGACAGCCGACAGGCACGGCAAGCGGTGCAGGGACCTTTGCCGTCGGTTCCCGCACCTACAGCGCTGTGCTTGGTCAGTCAATCTGACTGACCAAACACAGCAGCGATCGTGCAGGAGAAGCTGAAATTTCAGCTTCTCCAGCGCGATCAGTGCAGGAGCCGGCGCTGCAGTGGCCAGGCTTCCTGCACTGACAGCCAGGAGCGGAGCCCCCACCGCCCCTGGCTGTTAACCCCCTGACTGCTGCGATCGAGCGCGATCGCAGAGCTCAGGGGGGGAGGCAGAGGGTCGGGAGCTCCCTCTGCCTCAGATCGGCACCCTGCAATGTATTTGCAGGGCCCGATCTCTGCCTTGATGACCCGGGGGTTGTCATGACAACCTCCGGGTCATCTAGCTACGGGAAGCTGCTGTGATCATGTCACAGCAGCTTTCCCCATAGGTACAATGCATTGCAATGCATTGTAACTGCAATAAAAAGTAAAAAAAGTGAAAGTCCCATAAAGGGACAAGTTAAAAAAAATCATTTTTTAAAAAAAATTGTAAAAAAAATATTAAAAAATAATTTTAAAAAAATCCCCTAAAAAATACACATTTTTATGTAATAAAAAAAATAAAAAACAAAAAACATACAAATGTTAGGTATCGCCACGTCCGTAAAAATCACATCTATAAAAGCGTAACCCTAGTTAACCCCTTCAGTGAAAGCCGTAAAAAAAAAAAAAAAAAAACACAAAAAAGTAGTAAATTATACTTTTTCCAAGCGGTATCATTATACCGCTTGGAAAAAGTGCAATAACACGCGATCAAAAAGTCAGATATAAATAATCATGGTACCGCTGAAAACGTCATCTTGTCCCGCAAAAAACAAGCCGCATCATCAGCGAAAAAATTAAAAAGTTATAGCTCGCGGAATAAACTGATGCAAAATAATTATTTTTTCTATAAAATTTTTTATTGTGTAAAAAACGCCAAAACATAAAAAAAAATATATAAATGAGGAATCGCCATAACCGTAGTGACCCGAAGAATAAAGCTGCTTTATCAATTTTACCACACACGGAACGGAGGGAAAAAAAAAAAAAAAAAATTCCTGAATTGCTGGTTTTTGTTCATTCTGATTCCACAAAAATCGGAATAGGAAACGATCAAAAAACGTTATGTGCCTGAATATGGTACCAATAAAAACGTCAGCTCGTCCCGCAAAAAATAAGCCCACAGATAACTCTGTCGGCCGAAATATGGAAAAATTATAGCTCTCAAAATACGGCGATGCAAAAATTTCTTACAAAAAATTATTCCAAGAAAAAGCATCTTTTAGTGTGTGACAGAAGCTAAACATGAAAAAAGGGTGTAAATCTGGTATCGCTGTAATCGCACCGATCCGAGGAATAAAGTCGCCTAATCACTAATACCGCACGAGGAACGGCGTAAAAAAGAAAACCAATTCTTCACCTTTTGTGGATTTGTTCATTGTGCCTCCCAAAGATCGCAGTAAGGCGATCACAGTGGTTCCCCCCACATATGGGGTATCAGCGTACTCAGGACAAAATGCACAATAGCTTTTGGGGTCCTATTTCTCCTGTTACCCTTAGAAAAATAAAAATTTGGGGGCAAAAAGATTATTTTTGTGGAAAAAAATATATTTTTATTTTCACGGCTCTAAGTTATAAACTTCTGTGAAGCACTTGGGGGTTCAAAGTGCTCACCACACATCTAGATAAGTTCCTTGGGGGGTCTAGTTTCCAAAATGGAGTCACTTGTGGGGGGTTTCTACTGTTTAGGCACATCAGGGGCTCTCCAAACGTGACATGACACCCGCAGACCATTCCATCAAAATCTGCATTTGAAAAAGGCGCTCCTTCCCTTTCCAGCTCTGCCATGCGTCAAAATAGTGGTTTACCCCCACATATGGGGTATCAGCATACTCAGGACAAATTGCACAATAACTTTTGGGGTCCTGTTACCCTTTGGAAAATAACAATTGGGGGTGGAAAGATCATTTTTGTGGAAAAGATATGATTTTTTAATTTTACTGCTCTACGTTATAACCTTCTGTGAAGCCCTTGGGGGTTCAAAGCTTTCACCACACATCTAGATAAGTTCCTTGGGGGGTCTAGTTTCCAAAATGGGGTCACTTGTGGGGGGTTTCCACTGTTTAGGCACACAGGGACTCTCCAAATGCGACATGGCGTCCAATCTCAATTCCAGCCAAAAAAGTCAAATGGCGCCGCTTCCCTTCCAAGCTCTGCCATGCGCCCAAATAGTGGTTTACCCCCACATATGGGGTATCAGCGTACTCAGGACAAATTGCACAATAACTTTTGGGGTCCTTTTATCCTTTGGAAAATAAAAATTGGGATGAAAAGATCATTTTTGTGGAAAAAACATGATTTTTTAATTTTACGGCTCTACGTTATAACCTTCTGTGAAGCCCTTGGGGGTTAAAAGCTCTCACAACACATTTAGATAAGTTACTTGGGGGGTCTAGTTTCCAAAATGGGGTCACTTGTGGGGGGTTTCCACTGTTTAGGCACATCAGGGACTCTCCAAATGCGACATGGCGTCCAATCTCAATTCCAGCCAAAAAAGTCAAATGGCGCTGCTTCCCTTCCGAGCTCTGCCATGCGCCCAAATAGTGGTTTACCCCCACACATGGGGTATCGATGTACTCAGGAGAAATTGTACAACAAATATTGTGGTTCATTTTCTACTGATACCCTTGACAAAATTTTAAAAAATTGTGTCGAAAGAAAAATTTTGGGAAAAAAAGTTAAATGTTCATTTTTTCCTTCCACATTGCTTCAATTCTTGTGAAGTACCTAAAGGGTTAATAAACTTCTTGAATGTGGCTTTGAACACGTTGAGGGGTGCAGTTTTTAGAATGGTGTCATTTTTGGGTATTTTCTGTCATATTGACCCCTCAAATTCACTTCAAATGTGAGGTGGCCCCTAAAAAAAATGATTTTGTAAATTTTGTTGGAAAAATGAGAAATTGCTGGTCAACTTTTAACACTTATAACTTCCTAACAAAAAAAAATTTTGGTTCCAAAATTGTGCTGATGTAAAGTAGACATGTGGGAAATGTTATTTATTAACTAATTTTTGTGACATATCTCTCTGATTTAATGGCATAAAAATTAAAAGTTTGAAAATTGCAACATTTTCAAAATTTGCCATATTTCCGTTTTTTTCATAAATAAACGCAAGTTATATTGAAGAAATTTTACCACTATCATGAAGTACAATATGTCTCGAGAAAACAATCTCAGAATCGCCAAGATCCGTTGAAGCGTTCCAGAGTTATAACCTCATAAAGAGACAGTGGTCAGAATTGTAAAAATTGGCCTGGTCTTTAACCTACAAAATGGCTTGGTCGTTAAGGGGTTAATATTTTGTTATTATTGAAAACTTTCAATAAAAATTTATATAGAAAAAAGAAATTGGCATAACAAAATATTCTGCATCTTTATATTTGTAAAAATAATAATGTTTCAAAGTACTGAAACTTTTATGCATTAATTATATGTAGCAGTAAAAGGAAAACTCTTTGATATCACAGAAACAAGAGCCAACTAAAAATTTTCAGTAGAAACAAGAATTTAGATATTACCGTATTTCACCACCTATAAGACATCTAGGCAAAGGGATACATGTGCAAAGATACATATATAAAAAAGCTGCACAAGACAAAAAAAAACACTCCTGGTGGTGTATTACTAATGAGATTAACATTAAAAAACGTCTCTGCGCCATATAATGTGAACATATGTGGTATTTAGTCCTATAAGATACCATCCACACTAATCCCATCAATTGTGAAAGTGCCTGCTTGATAAATTGAATGGTTAGTCACACACAGCAAATTACAATAAAAAAGGATATATTCAAAACAACAAACACATATAGTTAAACATCATACACCATGCTATGAAAATTCCTTATCCAATAGCTGTAGTTGATAAAGTGAATACCACAGTTGGCAGGCACAGTTCTTTATTTACGAAGACCAATGGTTAATGGAGTTGTCCATATAATAATTTTTGTTGATTTTAGTTACACCCTTTGTAGGGACATTTCTTTAATAGTTATTAGCCACAGCTGGCAGACACAGTTCAATAGTCATGCACAGTTTTGATCTTCATGTTGCCTTAGCCACAGCACAACAAAATAAAGTAGCATTTAATCTTGTGTCTGTTCTATGCAGCATGGATTATAAAGTCATGTGTCAGTGGCATTACATTGATACTTGCAAATAATGAAGCCTGGTGTTAAACTTGTAACACAAATAGAAATTCTTATGATAAATACCTTACATCTACATTTCCACTGGAAGATACTAGCATGAACTGGTGGAAATAAGTCTCAAAAGTTCACTGCAGCACACCTCAAAGCAGGGAGCCCCGGTCGGTGACTCACCAGATGTGGTTCGTGCAGCGTGTAGGAGTAGTCGAGATGTAAAGTCACTCATTGCTCGTGTATGGCGTCCCAAAGGGTTGTACTTTCCCTTACGTTTTATGGAGATACTGCTGTCTCCTTCATCAGAGGGTATTGCCCACATTCTGAACATGAAAATGGCTTCTTCTATGTGTGAGTTTTCCGATGTTTGAAAATACCACTTTTATTTGTAAAACATTTCCCACATTCTGCACATGTAAATGGCTTCTCCCCTGTGTGGGTTCTCTGATGATTAAGAAGAGTTGCTTTCTCTGTGAAACATTTTCCACATTCTGAACATGAAAACGGCTTCTCCCCTGTGTGAGTTCTCTGATGTTTAACAAGACATGATTTCTCTGTAAAACATTTCCCACATTCTGAACATGAAAACGGCTTCTCCCCTGTGTGAGTTCTCTGATGTGGGATAAGATTTGATTTCTGGATAAAACATTTCCCACATTCTGAACATGAAAATGGCTTCTCCCCTGTGTGAGTTCTCTGATGTCTAACAAAATCTGATTTCTGGTTAAAACATTTCCCACATTCTGAACATGAAAATGGCTTCTCCCATGTGTGATTTATCTGGTGTCTAACAAGAAGTGATTTCTGTTTAAAACATTTTCCACACATGGAACAAGAAAATTTTTTCTCTGCTGTTTCAATTTTTTTATTCTTAAGACCAGACTTTTCAAGGGGAAAACTATTTCCATATTCTGAACATGAAAACAGCTTTTTTGCTTTAGGAGCAGTTTGTTTTTGAATGTTTATTTTGTGACTTTGATTTTCCTTAGTAGTCGGTAATGAATCAGAAGACAGGACCTGTTTCATAGGATCAGATGACAGATCTTTGCTGTGAATGGATGATGGTATATCTGGAGTAATAGCAATCACTTCAATTGTATCCTGTGGGATATTAAGATCATCTGATTGAAAAAGTGAAGGTGTCAGCTGTCCCTCTGATCTCCTGGTACAGTCATCTGCCAAGAAAAAGAAAAATATTATTTTTGAATAAAATATCCTTGAATTTAAATTTTTTTCTACTTAAAATGTCTGTACAAATGGCAAGTTATGTAAAAATATTTAATTATTCACCAGTGACAGTTCACAGTCTAATAAAAAATCTTATAGGATGAACCAGTGGATCGTGGTGTTCAACTGTTTCTTCGATGGGAAACTGCCCCTCTTAAACGCTATTTGGCTTATGATAGCATACCAAAGAAGCTGCCTGTATACAAATCCCTATCTGGAGATATAGGTGATAAAGTCACCCTGACTGAATGGGATGCTATGTTTAAAACCTTTCCTTTATCATTGAGAAAAGGAAAAAAACAATTAATGGATAGTAAGAATAAGATATCTAAACTATATGGCAAATTAAGACCTTATAAAAATCATCCTGAAATTATGAATATATCCAGAAATATTAGAAATAGATTACAAAGCAAGGAAAAAGAAATTGTCCAGAAAAGACATCAGAAATTGGGCGGGATGTAATACTAGAATGTTGGAGGACAGATACAGTTTTTGAAACCTTAGATGAAATTGAAGGCAGTCCATCTGCTACTGCGATATCAGAGGAAATGTTCTCTATCCACGTAACATCAGATGTTGAGAATACACCATCTCAGTTTCCACTGCCCCAGAAACATAGTTCTATCAATACAGAATTGGATAATCCCCTATCCACCCACATGAGAACCTGTCATTATCAGATTCTCCTTGGTATAAAGGTATGGGGAATCAGACATGTCATTTTGGGCCCTAGAAAGGGCGACTTAGATAAAATGTTGCTACCATTGGCGGCAAATTGCATTTTTCGCTTTAATACAAGACGCCCTACTGGTATAAACAAAGGCTTTACAATATATATGGACCTTCTTTGAGTATATATGTCCCTTGTAGATTAAATGTACCCTGTAATGGGGAAAAGCACTGTCACCTCTTCATAAACTGAAGAGGATGAAAATCATTAATATTTAAATAGTAAAGGAAACTGATATTTGGCCTGAGTCCTAGTAAAAGATCTAACCATATGAAGCTAATGAGCACCTCTTGCAGGATGGCCAGACCTATAAAATATAAGATCCTCCCAGCTTAAATAATACTGAGGAGGAAAATCCTTTCCATAAGGTCCTACCGGTAACCTTCTCTAAACCACATATAATGCAGAACAACGGGCACTCTCAGTGTATGGACGGAGGGTGCCCACATGAAGCACAGTAGGACTCGATGTAAATATGTAAAATTATTATCTTACTCTTTTCTTGTTCCACATAACTAAAGGTACTGCCACACTACACGATCCCGCTAACGATCTCGTTAGCGTCGCATACTAATGAGATCGCTAGCGGGATCGTTTACAATATCGCTAGTGTCGGCCACATTTAGCGATGTCGTTAAGGACGCTATCGCGGTTAGCGATCTCCTTAACGACTTTAGCGGTACAAAAGTACCGCTAAATCGCTAAAAAAGGTGGCACACTCAGCGATATATACTTACCCAGCGGGACGCCGACGATCAGAATAGGGTCCGGAACGATCAGGACGACGGACGAGATCACAGCAGGGGCCACGTCGTTGCTGCATGCCGCACACAACAACATCGCTAACGGGATCGCTAAATAGTGACGTTTTTTAGCGATCCCGTTAGCGATGTTGTTTAGTGTGGCATACCCTTAAGTTTGCCGATCAATAATGACAGTTAAATAAACCCCCAGTGGATGTATAAAATAGCTTTTAAAAAATCTAATGCAGGAGATATATATAATTTGTGTTGGGACCTGATTAGTACCTTATGATGATGATCATAATATATTACATTGAGCCCAAACATCTTCTTATTCGCACCGACTCAGGTTGCATTTGATGCAAGGAAGGTGCTTGGTATAGATTACATCGGACCCCCTGGTGGAGACACAGCGCATGCGCTGATATTGAAGGCAGACGGGCTTACTGAAAGCCGACGAGCTGGAAGGCTGTTATGATGAGCGCATGTGCTCAGTTTTCTGAAAAGCAAATAGATTGAACAATCTACAGGAAAATGGAGAGAGAGGAGGCACTGGAGAATGATGCCGCAGTCCCCCAGAACTAATCTCCCCAGGTAAGTAGTAAAATCTACAGGATGGGGTGAGATGGGTAATAAAGTAAGCGATAAGATCAGCTCTCATGGTTCCCCCCAATGAGGAGGGGGTAGGGATGGCTTGTATATGAGTGAAAACCAATCACAGGACAGATAACAATCTCATACAGCAGACCATGAGGACCTATTGGGCAGAAGAGAGAATTATGGGCATTTGTAGTTAAAGAATACTATTGGCTGACCTGTGGAAGTGATGCAACAAACAGAGGTGATAAAGTCTGGTTCAGTCCCATCAGCTCATTATAGCCTCATCCCCCTGTAGACGCCGCAAGGAGAAACATGTCGGGGAGGCTAATGGCTGTTCTATTTTAGATTGCATATGACTGGTGTAGTGCTCAAAAGTGGTGCACCTTTATAAGCCAGAAGCAGCAGATTTCACTGTAATAAGGCTGAATAGATGAGGATGTGCCTAATTTATCAACTCACAGGAGAGCAATAGTAGATAGTTCAGTCTGATAGCATTTGTCATATGTGCGCCTGATAAAGATAGAAACATAGAAAAGTATACAGAAAGGGAAAAGTGAATCTGGTTTGGAAACTAATGAAGCACTAGCACTTTAATTGAACTAAGGGGAATATACCCGTCACTTTCTCACCGGAAAGTGTGCTATTTAAAATTAAAAATAAACCTCACAGTTATAAACACATGCTAATTACACATTGTCCAAGCCAGCTAGCTCATTGGCTTCCAAAACAGAGGAGGAAAAACTATGCAAATAGATTACATAATCAAACAAACAATGCGAGTTGGTTGTCACCATTCTTCCCCTTATCTGTGACTGCTGTATTGAAGGACACTTGTTAACCATAAAAAGAGGTTTTATGTCTCTGTATGAGACCCAGAGATTTAGCCAAGACATCAAAACATCCAAAGGACCAGAGACAGGACAGCAGCCAAGACATCATAGCTCAATCACGAGGGACACAGATTTGTCATTCTACATGATGCCAGCTCAGGGACCACGGCCCAGGCTGGAAGAATACAGATCTGCTCCATGGACCATTGCGAATCCATGGAAATGTCTGGAGAAAAACAGGATTGGGACTCTCTGTAAAATCTTAATTATTGGTTATTAATTTATATATTTATTCTCAATTCTGTACCGAGCACATTGCCTTTCGCTGACTACATATGGTATTTCTGTATATTTAGCTCATAATAAATGTCAGCACCATATAGAGAGAACACGTGATCTGTAGGATGTATATAACACATGACCCACAGGGAGGGGCTCTCTCTCTCTCCGCTGTCTTGGGACACAGTTCGCTGACGTTTCACACAGACATCAGATGGACAGATGGTGTAACCATACTTTTGACAGAGACAGACGCCATTTACCATTCAGGATCCCAGTAAAGATGTGGAACAAACTTTGATATGGGCAAATGGACAGTTTCTTTGTAACTATTTCACCTATTTTATGTTTTGTTGCAATGATGCTTTTTGGTGGACAATCCAATAAGCCACTACATTTTTTTTTATTAGAAACATTGTGACATTTTCTTTAGAGTATCGCATCTGGTAAAGAGTCCTGAATAAATATACAAAATAAGTATTTTTAACAGACCATATGAGCACTTTCAGCAGTACAGAAGGGAGAGAAGGAAGATTCATCCAATAAGATATCAGAGTTCTAGGAAGCCAACAGCATCATTACCCTCCACTTTCTCTTACAGGCCCATCATAATAGTTTCCTTCAAGTGATTTTCTAACTTGTCAGCACATTCTACGTACGCTGTCATTTGGCTTTAAAGTTTATAGATCTGGGCAGGTAACGGTCAGCGTCTTCTAATCCCAGGGGGGAGGTGGATCTCTAGGTTCTACTTTCTATAGAAATATGGTCTAGAGGTAAAATGGTGATCACACGATTGTGACACGGGCGGACTACACGGCTGATAACGCAGCCACAGCCGATGACCGAGAAGAATCTGTGACTTCTCTGTATTTGGTGGTTACTACTCACCTAGGTAGTCATATATGGGAATCTCCTCTTTACACCGCTCATCACCCCTCACATATGTCTCTGTAGTATTAATATGGGTCAGATCTTCACCCTGAAACAAATATTGTAAAAGTCACCGATAGATGGAGAAGTCACATCTATGATCAGTTCTAATCCAGCCATCTCCACCGTTCTCATTACACAAGTATAAAACATATAATACTGGTGGATCAAACAAGACCAGGGTATATAAAAATCAATGATTTTTTTAAAAAAATTAAAAAAAAAAAAAAAAAAAAAAATCGGATTTTTTTTATTTAAATCGGATTTTTTTCAATAAACTGCTTTTTGAGGAAAATATTTTACCATCCAAAGGTTCTTCCATCATGAGATAAAGCTGAGTTGTTTAACTCAGTAGAATAAAAGCTGTATATGTGTAACATTCACAATGCCATGCTCTTCCAGAGGTTTCTGTAGGATTAGTGGGCAGTTTCTCTCCTATATTATCACAGACGCTCACTTTACTTACGCAGTTCTCAAAACTGAATTTGACTCCGCAGAGGTCCCAGCCTCTTCTTCACGCCAAAAATGTTACAACATGAACAGAGTTGAGAAAAAGACCTTAATCCTATTGTTCTACAAACCTATATGAATACAGACTCAACCCCTTCAGTGCCAAGTCCAAGAAGTTAGACAATATGTTTCTGATTGTTTGGAGTGGAATAGATCTGCACAACACAAGAAGAATGTGAATCTAAGTGTGAGGAGGAGGAAGGGCAAGCAGACAAGAAAATGAAAGTGAAACTTTGAGCACAATACTGCAGCATAGCCACAGACAGACAAGTCTGGATCTGTTTGTGTGTACGATCTGAGGTTTATTACATTCTTTCCTTATAATGGCAGCAGGCCGTAAAAGAGACCCAGTTTGGGAATATTTTAATGAAGCTCCTTCGCCTATCGGTAAGGCAGGCATGCGTGCAAAATGCAAACGATGCAACAAAGAGATGCAAGGCCTGGTGGCGCGAATGAGGCAACATCATGAAAAGTGCGGTGATGAAGATGACCAAAGAAACACTTCTGAACAGGCAGGATCTTCAGGTTGGTAAACATTTTTATTGAATCCTATTTCTAAAGACTGAACTGTCATGTGTGAGAAAAATTATATTTCTTATTATTACTGCATGTTACTGTCATTTGGTACAGTTATGAAGAAAAACAAATATTCCTTTTGGGGCAGTGCTGTGTTGTGTACAATAAGCAGAAATTGTATAAACAATAAAATAACAGCATTGACTTTTTTTGTTTAGGGGAATTCATGGATTCTGGAAACTATCCACCTCCAAGATCACCATCATCCTGTTCTACAGTTTCAGAGTTATCCATCCAGGATAGTGCTTCATTAGCAGCAGCATCATCATCAGACTCCCACAGCCACATATCACCATCACCCAAAAGGAAGAAAAAACCTTTACCTCCTGGAACCACCATAGATAGGTTTGTGATAAGAACTAGCAGATTAGAAAAAGAGTTGATTGATGGAAAAATTGCCCAGTTTATTTATGCAATGAACTCTTCTTTCCGTCTGACTGAGAACCCACATTTCATTAATATGGTTCAGTCACTGAGACCAGGATACAGTCCACCCAGCAGAGCTGATGTTGCAGGGAAACTGCTGGATCAAGTGTATGACAGAGAAATGGAGCAATGTGCAACAGCTCTGGAGGGTAAAATTGTTAACCTAAGTATTGATGGGTGGAGTAATGTCCACAATGATCCTATTGTATGTGCTTGTATAACAACAGAAGAAGGTAAAGTCTTCCTTGCACAAACAACTGATACGTCAGGAAATGCACACACAGCAGAATACTTACAAGAAGTGGCAGTAAAAGCTATAACAACATGTGAACAAAAATTAAAATGTCTAGTACGCAGTTTGGTCACTGACAATGCTGCAAACGTATCCAAGATGAGAAGAAATTTAGAAGAGCAGGGAGGGAATACAAAGCTAATAACATATGGTTGCAGTGCTCATTTGCTGCACCTCTTAGCCAAAGACTTAAGTGAAAGTGTTCCAGAAATAAAAGCTAATGTTGTTGAAATTGCTAAATACTTCCGTAATAATCATTTTGCTGCAGCAGCTCTGAAAAGGATGGGTGGAACCAAGCTGACGCTCCCACAAGATGTTAGATGGAACTCTGTGGTGGACTGTTTTGAGCAGTATATCAAAAACTGGCCTATTCTGATGACACTTTGTGAAGAAAATCGAGATAAAATAGATGGCACTGTCACGGCCAAAATCCTCAACATTGGGCTTAAGAGAAATGTTGAACATATGCTGAGCTTCCTGAAACCCATCTCTCAAGCTTTAAACAAAATACAGAAAAATAGCTGTTTTATTGCGGATGCTGTTGAAATTTGGAAGGAACTGAGTGAACAGAACTACACATGGACAGAATTAAATTACAAGCAGTAAACAAACGAATGGGACAAGCACTGACTCCAGCTCATTTTTTGGCAAATATTGTCAATATCCAATATCAGGGTCTAAACCTAAGTGCTGAGGAAGAGGAGTTAGCTATGACATGGGTATCCAGCAATCATCCATCTTTAATGCCAACTATAATAAACTTCAGAGCTAAGGGGGAACCATTCAAGAAATATGTTTGCTGAAGATATTTTAAGGAAGGTCACACCAGTAAACTGGTGGAAGTCACTTAAGCGCTTGGATTTAGAGACTGTTCAAGTAATGATTTCACTTTTAACAGCAGTAGCTTCTTCTGCAAGCGTTGAAAGAATATTCTCTTCCTTTGGACTCATTCTGTAAGGTTCTGTGTACATGTTCCTGAAACTCAGTTTGTTCGTCAGCCATTTTACTTTCTGTCTTGCTGCAGCTATCTTGCCCTCAGTCAAAATGGAGTTTCCAGCTTGCATGTTCCCGCCCTGATTCTCTCCTTTTGCTTCTTAAGCAGCCACAGCTGAGCAATCAGTGCTTCAGAATCTAGCCTGCAGTGAACCTGTGACCTGACTCCTAAAGCCTTGGACCTTGTACTCCAGCTATTCCTACTGAGGAACTCTGAAGCACTTGTGGACTCTGGAACCCTGCTCTTTGAAAGACCCACGTTTGCATGGACTTACAGTAACAGAGAAGAAGATCCTGAACCTGTTGTGGAGAGTGATTGCTGAGCTTAGATTACTCTGGCCTGCTGTGTCTCCTGTTATGTTTCGGTAGCTGAGGAGTGCAGGTAAAAAAGGCAATACACCAGAGCAGTTGGAATCTATGAGATTGCAGTACCCTGACTAACCACCACAATTAGAGGCAGCCGTGGAGCGTTCCTACGTTGGTCCTAGACGCCTCGCACAGCCTGAGAAACTAACTACACCTAAAGATAGAAATAGGAAAGCTATCTGCCCCGGAGCAGAACCCCAAAGATAACAGAAAGCCCCCAAACATGTAATGGCGGTTAGACAAGAGGAAATACTGACACAGAAAGAAAATAGTATGAGCAAACGCTGGGGCCCAAACTATCTAAATAGAAAAGGATAGGAAGGGTACTTACTGCAATCCCAGAAAACCCTGAAAAGCACCAACTCTACTAATTTCAAAAACACCTGAGATCACACGACCTCTACCACCTAAATTAGTTCTCTGGTGTAACAAAATCAAAACAGCAGCCACTGAAAAAACTGGAAAAAGCAAAAGTACAAAACTCAGTGGCTGAACTAAACTGAGAGGGCAGAAGCCCCCGGAGGGGACCCTGAAGGCCCCCAAAGAAGTGCAGGACAAAATGCAAAAATATAGCACAAACACAAAAGAAGCAAAAGTCTTATCTGTAAGCAGGAGATGCAGACACGACACAGCAGGCTACAAGGGAAACTGGAATGAAGGATTCAGACCAGAACAATTGATCACCGGCAACCCTGATGGGAAAATGACTCCCTTATATAAGACCAGTCAGTAACACCTGATTCCCAGTCCTCACAATCTTCACTAGCACCGCTTGTAACCACCAGAGGGAGCCTCTGCTCAGAACTCATCTCAAACCCATTCACAACAGTCTCCTGCTTCTGTGTCTGCAAACTGTGTGACTATTTTTGCCAACTTGTATGAAGTAATACAAGACTTTCTTTATCAAACCTGTGTCTCATGTATTTTCATCGCACCCAAGCACAAGACGCTATATGAACTGTACTACATACATTACAAGATTCTGAAGCCAAACGTTAGTGTCTGCTGGGTCTGGAAAGGCTGTGTCTGCTGTAACTGTGGATATCGGATGTCCGGTTGTACTTTCTGTGATGACAGTGGTTGTGACTTCTCACAACCATTCCAGGTGAGCAATTCCCTTAAGTGTTTTTTTTTTTTCTGCAGTGTTACCACAGGTAAACACTATTGTTTTTTTTTTTTCTTTTCTCTTTTTTGTCTGCTGTAACTGTGGATATCAGATGTCCGGTTGTACTTTCTGTGATAATAGTGGATGTGACTTCTCACAACCATTCCAGGTGAGCAGTTCCCTTAATTTTTTTTTTCTCTCTGCAGTGTTACCACAGGTAAACACTATTTTTTTTTTTTTCTCCTCTCCTCTTCTTCCAGTACTCCTGTCTTAAAAGATCTGGAAAATGGAGGCCCGCATAAAGGAACTTTGCGGAGTGACTGATAATATCCTTGCAGATTTGCAGAATATAAAGACCCGTTTTACAAATCTACAGGACCTCACTAATCACAATTTGCAAGTGTTTGGACAGACTGCCCAGGATTTGCGAGCCAGGATTGAGGTTCTAGAAGAGCGAGTCCAGGCTCCTGCCGTAGCCCCGAGTTCTGGGATTCCCAAGTTGCCCCCTTTTCGTTTTGGCGGTGAACGTGAGAAATTCAGGGGATTTATCAATGCAATCTTTTTTTTCTCTGCACATGCTTCACAATTTCCCACTGAACGATCTAAGGTGCTTACTATAATTATGTTGCTTACCAACAAGGCTTTGATGTGGGCAAACCCTCTGATTGAGACTGAGGATGATTGTTTGAATCACCTTGATGCTTTTATTTCAGCTTTTATTTCAGCCATGGGGCAGGTGTTTGATGACCCCAATCGAGGTGCAACAGCTGAAGCAGCCATGTTAGCTTTGCGCCAAGGTAAGCACTCGGTAGCTGAATATGCCTTGGATTTCAGGAGATGGGCCCTTGATACCACCTGGGACAGTTCCGCCAAAAAATCTATTTTTCGAAAGGGGTTATCTCCACTGATTAAGGATGAACTTGCTCGTGCCGACCCTCCCACTGCGTTAGGTGACTTTATTAACTACTGCATCCGTATTGATACTCGTCTGACTGAACGCAGGCAAGAGAGATGGTTCGAAAGCAATCGCACTAACCTTTTCCTACCTTCCTCTCCAGCTAAGGAACCTTTGAGTAGGATTACACGGGAACCTGAACCTGAACCCATGCAGGTAGACTCTTTACAACGAGATGTAGTGATGCACGCAAGGAACATCGTTTTAAGGAGAATCTATGTTTCTATTGTGGTAAGTCAGGGCACTTCATTATAAACTGCCCCAGCCGTTCTCATAAGACTACTGCAGCACTCATTCACTGTGAGTGTTGCGAGAGGGGATCTGTCAGGTCCGAGCCTCAGGCTCCAGAGAGATCTGCAGCAACAGATCTTGATTTCTCGGACTTAAACTCCGTTACCTCTGAGGACGTTGACTGTGTAAACGCTGCCATTTTTCAAGTTTCCTCAGCGGTGTCCCAGCTGAGTTGTAAGAAAAACAATTCTCATTGCTTTCTTTCCATCAAACTCTGGGTTGACTCAGCTAGGGTATCTAGCTCTGCTATGATCGACTCAGGGGCAAGTGGAAATTTTATGGATGTCTCCTTTGCTCTGAAACAGGGGATACGTTCAGTGAAGAAGGCTACTCCAGTACAGATGGAAACTGTGGATGGCTCCCTGCTGACCTCTGGACCAGTGGATCAGGAAACAGAGCCTTTGAGGGTTCTTATGGGTAAAGATCATCAAGAGAAACTGTCCTTTATGCTTATCTCTTCTCCCCACTTTCCCATTATTCTAGGGCTACCATGGCTGCAGGCTCAGAATCCTACCATTAACTGGGAGACCAAGGAATTACACTTTCCAGAGAAACAGATGAGTCCAAAAGTTTCAGCTTGCTCTGTTCCTAAAGGAACCATGTCAGTCCCTGAACTACCAGCTGTATACCAGGACTATGTGGATTTATGTGACAAGAAGAACGCTGACCAGCTTCCTCCTCACCGTCCATATGATTGTCCAATTGAATTATTGCCTGGAGCAGAGATACCTTTTGGTAAGATCTACCCCCTGGCGGGGCCCGAGCTAAAGGCTTTAAAGGATTACATAGACGAAAATCTAGCCAAGGGCTTAATACGCCCCTCTTCATCTCCTGCAGGTGCACCCATCTTCTTTGTAAAGAAGAAAGATGGATCTCTGAGACCATGCGTAGACTATAGGGAACTCAATAAGGTTACTATTAGAAACCGTTATCCATTGCCTTTAATCCCTGAGTTATTGGAGAGAGTGCGACATGCCAAAATTTTCTCTAAACTAGATCTTCGTGGGGCCTATAACTTAGTCCGTATTAGACCTGGGATGAATGGAAGACTGCATTCAGGTCACGCTATGGACACTTTGAATATCTAGTTATGCCTTTTGGTCTGAGTACCGCCCCAGCCACTTTCCAACACTTGGTGAATGACATCTTCAGGGATCTCCTAGATACATTCGTGGTAATTTATTTGGATGATATTCTAATTTTTTCTAACTCCACAGAGGAACATCATGGACATGTGAGAATGGTCTTGGAACGTCTAAGACAAAATCATCTTTACATCAAACTTGAAAAGTGTGAATTCCATAGGACCGAAATTCAATTTCTGGGGTATGTACTGTCTACACAAGGAATTAGTATGGATGGAAGCAAAACCCAAGCCATCAAGGATTGGCCAAGTCCTAGAAATGTGAAGGAGGTACAGCGCTTCATCGGGTTTGCCAACTTCTATAGACGTTTCATTAGAAATTTCTCTGAGGTAGTGTCACCTATCACCCAACTTACCCGGAAAGAGTCTAGGTTCTCCTGGACTCCCCAAGCCCAGGAAGCATTTTCCCGTCTAAAAGATAAATTTACCACTGCACCTATCCTAGTACATCCCAACCCCGAGCTTGCCTTCATAATAGAGGTGGATGCTTCAGACTGTGCCGTTGGAGCTATACTCTCTCAGAGAACAGGTGAGAAGAATGTCTTGCATCCCTGTGCCTTCTTTTCCCAGCAGTTGTCTTCGGCTGAGAGGAACTACGATGTGGGCAATAGAGAGTTGTTGGCCATTATTGCCGCCTTCAAAGAATGGAGACACCTTCTTCAGGGAGCTGCACAGCAAATAGTCGTCCTGACAGACCATCGTAACCTTGAGTTTATCAGGTCGGCTAAGTGCCTGACTCCTCGCCAGGCTCGCTGGAATCTTTTCTTAAACCAATTTAATTTTATCATTTCTTATAGACCAGGATCGCGCAATGGAAAGGCTGATGCACTCTCTAGGATTTACTCAGCAGAGACACGTCCAATTACTCCTCCTAAGACTATTCTTCCTGACTCTAGATTCCTAGGAGTAATTCATAATCAAGACCTACTTAAGGACATCAAGGAAGCATACCATGCGGATTCCTTTTTGGCACAACCCCCAAGGGACGTAAGTCTTGTCTTTAAGAATGGTGTGTGGATTCAGGGACAACGCCTGTATATTCCTGAAACAGTCAGATTGAGAGTATTGCAACTCATTCACGATTCCAAGATAGCTGGGCATAGAGGAATTCTAAAGACACAGGAATTTCTCTCTCGTTTCTTTTGGTGGCCCACTTGCAGGAAGGATGTTTTAAACTATGTCACTTCATGTGAAGTCTGTGCAAGATGCAAAACACCTCGCTCCTCACCAACTGGTCTGTTACAGCCTCTTCCCACCCCGTCCCGCCCGTGGGGATCCATTTCTATGGACTTCATTGTGGAGTTACCAACCTCTCAGGGGAAGAACACCATTCTAGTGGTGGTTGACCGTCTAACAAAGGCAGCTCATTTTATCCCTTGTGTGGGCTTACCCACTGCAAAACAGACATCAGATTTGATGATTAAAGATGTGTTTCGCTTACATGGAGTACCGGATGAGGTTATTTCGGATCGAGGGTGCAATTCACTTCTAGGTTTTGGCAAAATTTCTGTGCAGCATTGGACATTAAAGTAAACCTTTCTTCTGCTTTTCATCCCCAGACTAATGGACAGACCGAACGAACCAATCAAACCCTGGAGCAGTATCTCCGCTGCTTTATCTGCCACCTACAGGATGATTGGGTGGATCTACTTCCATTAGCTGAGTTCTCGTATAACAACTCTCAGAGTGCCTCCACTAAGCAGTCTCCTTTTTACTCTAATCTAGGTTATCATCCTAACATTCTACCACGATTTCCCATAGAAACGCCTTTACCAGCAGTGGCTGAAAGAATCACGTCTTTACAGAAGAATATGGATCTTCTAAAGGAGAATCTGGAATCGGCTCAGGAAAGGTACAAGAAAGCAGCAGATAAATTTCGTAAACCTGCACCAGCTTTCAAGGTAGGAGACTTGGTCTGGCTGTCAACCAGAAATCTTAAGTTAAGGATTCCATCGTCTAAGTTGGGACATAAGTACATTGGACCCTATAAAATCAGTAAAATTATAAGTGCCGTTGCTTGTCGTCTTCAACTGCCCATAACTATGAGAATTCACCCTGTCTTTCATGTATCCCTACTAAAGGCTGCGACACCCAATACGTTTCCTGGACGTTCTTCTCCTTGCCCTGACCCAGTGCTAGTCGATGGTCAGGAAGAATTTGTGGTGGAAAGGATTTTAGATTCCAGGTTGTATAGAAATCAGTTACAATATCTGATTAAATGGCAGGGCTACCCAGTGGAGGACAACTCATGGGAACCAGTCAATAACGTTAATGCTCCTCGCTTGCTCCGTCAGTTTCATCAGAGGTACCCACACAAGCCTGGCCTGAGGTCATCCGGAGGTTGTCCCTAAGGGGGGAGTAATGTAAGGTTCTGTGTACATGTTCCTGAAACTCAGTTTGTTCGTCAGCCATTTTACTTTCTGTCTTGCTGCAGCTATCTTGCCCTCAGTCAAAATGGAGTTTCCAGCTTGCATGTTCCCGCCCTGATTCTCTCCTTTTGCTTCTTAAGCAGCCACAGCTGAGCAATCAGTGCTTCAGAATCTAGCCTGCAGTGAACCTGTGACCTGACTCCTAAAGCCTTGGACCTTGTACTCCAGCTATTCCTACTGAGGAACTCTGAAGCACTTGTGGACTCTGGAACCCTGCTCTTTGAAAGACCCACGTTTGCATGGACTTACGGTAACAGAGAAGAAGATCCTGAACCTGTTGTGGAGAGTGATTGCTGAGCTTAGATTACTCTGGCCTGCTGTGTCTCTTGCTTCTGTGTCTGCAAACTGTGTGACTATTTTTGCCAACTTGTATGAAGTAATACAAGACTTTCTTTACCAAACCTGTGTCTCATGTATTTTCATCGCACCCAAGCACAAGACGCTATATGAACTGTACTACATACATTACACATTCATTCTAAATTGAGAAATCGGTTGGGACCCAATAAAGCAGGAAAGCTTGTTTTTCTTTTCCAGATTATGAATAGGAACAAAGAAGATGATGATGAAGATGACGACGAGTGAGCTACAGAGGACAGCAGGGACAGTAGTATTTAAGTTTTTCATGTGTCGGCTGGGCTGACAGTCTAAGTTTCTTAAAATATATATACATTTTGTTTAGCCAAATTAGTTAACAAACATGGATGTTTGTTTAAGCAAATAACTTATGCTGTAATGTTGTTATTGTTTTAGTTGAATAAATCTATTTAAATTGTTAAGGTCAGGATTATTTTTCTCCTTCCTAAGTACAAAAGAACAGTGGTGTCCAAATATGAATGATTAACCCATTAAACTGGGGAGAAAAAAGTAATATAAAAAGTAATTCTAAAAATCTTCATCTACTTGCATGGTAAAGTAGCAAGAACTAGTTTAGGTAGAAACTTTGACTTAAATCACTGATTTAAATCAAGCCTTACTGACTAGTGATTTAAATCGTGATTTAAATCAGTTTGATTTAGATCAAATCCACCCTGAACAAGACTGAGCACAAGACCTTCACAGCCGTCCACACATCATAGGGGAGATCTCCTGACACCTTCTCTCCATCTACCTGATGATCCTGAGGAACATTGGGATCTTCTTGTTTACAGTCCTGTGGATGAAGAGTATGGGGACATCTCTCTGGTGTTGTCATCTTACTGGATAGATCTGAAGGAAACACATACAGGGACAGAATTCATTCCTTACATACAGATAATTATAGGCTGTGTGTATTTAGTCCTGTCTATTACCTGGTGATGTGAGGGACTGGGGATCCTCCAACATGAAATCCTTGTACACATCTTTGTGTCCTTCTACATACTCCCACTCCTCCATGGAGAAATAGACAGCGACATCCTGACACCTTATAGGAACCTGACACACACAATGATAAAGTCATCCCTTTATCCCTTCACAGAGTTACTGTATAATGTCCCAGCATTCCCAGCAGCGTCACCTCTCCAGTCAGCAGCTCAATCATCTTGTAGATGAGTTCTAGGATATTCTGGTCATTGATGTCCTCATGTATCAGGGAGTGAGGTGGAGGCCCCGTGATTGGGCTCAGGGGTCTTCCCCATCCCTCAGACACAGGGTCCTGACAGCGCTCACTAGAGGTCTTCTTCACTACTGTGTAATACTGGTTATGGAGAGACACATTAATAAATCTCACTACAGACATTTCCAGAGTCCTCACCTCTCCAGTTCTGTCCATCTGTTATTCCCATAGATAAGAATGATGTAATGTGACGTCATCAGAATCTCTCACCTCTCCAGTAAGCCGGAAGAGGATCTCTAGGGTGAGGTGTAATATCCTCTCCACCATCTTATCTCTGTCCATATCCATCTTTGATTGGTAAATCAGGAAAACTCACTTATGTAGAAGATCTTCACTGAGAAGATCCGATATTGTAGAGACCTGAATGAGAAGATGAGCCGATGTAATATCATAAAATCCTGGGTAATAATACAATTACTGGAGATAATAATAGAAACATATGAGATTTATTATTTTACAGTATTTAGTTTTCTTCTTTACATCTACTAATAAAACCTAAATATTTAGGCCACAGACAACAAGCAGTTTCTTCCTCGGAGTCGGGAGCTTAATACGTTTCTCAGACTCATCTTCCATAATGCTAATTTTCGTCTCATTTACCTGTAAGGGAGGGACGGCACTGTAGTAGTGACCTGAGATACTGTAACCTAGATGTCCTGTCCTTCCCCAACAGAAAACTGCATTCTTCTCTTCAGCACACCTGCATCTCCACATCCAGACTCCCCTGAGCACTTCCTAGGCGACGAAGGTCCCTCTTTCAAGCAACCTCCAGTAATGGAGACACAGTCCAGGATATCTTGAACATTCTCTTTACTTAACACTTCACACGTTACATCCACAGTTGGCACATCACGGATTCATTTGTTTCCTTATCTCTCCTTGCTCTGCTGTCACTTCTGCGCAGTACACGCCCGGACCAGACCGTCCTAGACTGCTCCCCAGTACCTTCCTGGCCTGACCTCGGCATGATAACATTTCCTTCTGCCTGTTTCGCACCAGACTTGAAATCATCAGGCACCAGGTTTGGCTGCCTCTGGTAAAGCATCCGTCCAGTCTGTACCGATCTCATCGAAGCTCCAACTTCCTTCATCTCCTCAGTCCAACCGACTCCTGCCCTAAAGGCATCTGCCCAGGCTTTGAGTCACCACATCTTTCCTGTTCTGGATCACTGATATGATGCACAGTGGCCGTGAATAACGTGGGCTGCAGCACTTGAATGTTACGTGGCTACAGAGCTGTCTGGGTCTATAGCCCATGTGGACTCTTGGCATCCATGCCCTGTCTGAACTAACTTCCTAGAAACTTCTCTCTTACTACCCGGCAGCCCCTCCTACTCTTAACCCTTTATGGACATCCTATCAACTATACCTAACAGTGCACACTAGTATGCCCCATCTAGTGGCCCACAAATGAACTACACTTACCCTTGTCTATAAGAACTATATAATAAGGTGCCCTCCTCTAATGTCTCCAGAAGAAAGCACCTAACTTTCCCTAAACTGTACATGAACATTAGTACACATCACATATATTATATACAATATTATAATAAAGGAACACAACACAATATAGTACAGTTCTCTAAAGAATGGTAACACATATGAATGTGGCAATACCATAAATGTGAGCGATAATACATATGACTATGTAGCAGTACCGCAAATATTAATCATAGACATTAACACATGAAAAACAATTAAAAGGAAGGGAAGCAAGGAGGTAATTCTATCTCACCCCCTTACATAGCGACACTGGAATCAGCATAAGCAATACTGCAGGAGATATTCATTACACGTGACATGAGAAATAACTACTTCATGATGAGGACAACATCTTCATCTTCTACAGTCATGGACAAAAGTTTTGAGAAAGACACAAATAATTTTTACAAAGTCTACTGCTTCACTTTTTCTAATGGCAATTTGCATATACTCCAGAATGTTATAAAGAGTGATCAGCTTAACAGCAATTACTTGCAAAGTCAATATTTGGCTAGAAAATGAACTTTATCCCCCAAAACACATTTCAACATCATTGCAGCCCTGCCTTAAAAGGACCAGCTAACCTCTTTTCAGTGATTGCTCCATTAACACAGGTGTGGGTGTTGATGAAGACATGGCTGGAGATCAATCTGTCATGATTAAGTAAGAATGACACCACTGGACACTTTAAAAGGAGGCTGGTGCTTGGCATCATTGTTTCTCTTCTGTTAACCATGGTTATCTCTAAAGAAACATGTGCAGTCATCATTGCAATGCACAAAAATGGCCTAACAGGGAAGAGTATCGCAGCTAGAAAGATTGCACCTCAGTCAACAATCTATCGCATCATCAAGAACTTCAAGGAGAGAGGTTCCATTGTTGCTAAAAAGGCTCCAGGGGCCCAAGAAAGACCAGCAAGCACCAGGACCGTCTCTTAAAAGTGTTTCAGCTGCGGGATCGGGCTACCAGCAGTGCAGAGCTTGCTCAGAAATGGCAGCAGGCAGGTGTGAGTGCATCTGCACGCACTGTGAGGCGGAGACTCTTGGAGCAAGGCCTGGTCTCAAGGAGGGCAGCAAAGAAGCCACTTCTCTCCAGAAAAAACATCATGGACAGACTGATATTCTGCAAAAGGTATAGGCAGTTGACTGCTAAGGACTGGGGTAAAGTTATTTTCTCTGATGAATCCCCTTTTCGATTGTTTGGGACATCAGGAAAACGCCTCATTCGGAGAAGACAAGGTGAGCGCTACCACCAGTCTTGTCTCATGCCAACTGTTAAGCATCCTGAAACCATTCATGTGTGGGGTTGCTTCTCAGCCAAGGGAATCGGCTCGCACAGTCTTGCCTAAAAACACAGCCATGAATAAAGAATGGTACCAGAATGTCCTCCAAGAGCAACTTCTCCCAACCCTCCAAGAGCAGTTTGGCGATCAACAATGCCTTTTCCAGCATGATGGAGCACCTTGCCATAAAACAAAGGTGATAACTAAATGGCTCAGGGAACAAAACAGAGATTTTGGGTCCATGGCCTGTAAACTCCCCAAATCTTAATGTAACGGGTCTGGGAGGCGGAACCTCTGAGCTTTATTATACAAGTAGGCTTTCCTTGTAAAGGAGCGGGTGGCGCCCGGGGAGACGGACAGGAAGTCACTGCAAGTGACGGGGGCAGTCTCTGGACAGACAGGAGGGAGGTCACGGCAAGTGACCGGGGCAGTCTCTGGGTAGACAGGCAGGTAGTCACGGCAAGTGACCGGGGCAGTCTCTGGATAAACAGGCGGGTAGTCACGGCAAGTGACCGGGCAGTCTCTGGGTAGACAGGCAGGTAGTCACGGCAAGTGACCGGGGCAGTCTCTGGGTAGACAGGCAGGTAGTCACGGCAAGTGACCGGCGCAGTCTCTGGATAAACAGGCAGGCAAGGGGCCGGGGCAGTCTCTGAATGGACAGGTATATACGACCTGAGACGGTGGAACCTCCCGGTAGGCTAGCAGGCAGATGACAGATGAGCGCCCCCAAGTGAGCAGGCGAGAGTCTCTGGAATAGCCGATGGACACCGCGGGTGATGGCCGAACCTCCAGGTAGGCTTGCAGGCAGATGGCAGATGAGCGCCCCCAAGTGAGCAGGCGAGAGTCTCTGGAACAGCCGATGGACACCGCAGGTGATGGCCGAACCTCCAGGTAGGCTTGCAGGCAGATGGCAGATGAGCGCCCCCAAGTGAGCAGGCGAGAGTCTCTGGAATTGCCGATGGTTACCGCATGCGACGGCCGAACCTCCAGGCAGGCTTGCGGGCAGGTAGCAGACAGCAAACTGGCAGGAAACAGGCAGGTAACTGGCAACGGACCCTGAGGGCTGAAGCAGAGTAAACAGTGCAACAACAACATTGCTCGGGCACCTCCATTAAGGAGGAAGTACTTTATATAGGGTGGAGTCCTCCGGCATTGGCCGGGGACCTTTTTTGAAAGATGCGCGCGGCCCCTTTAAGAGCGGGGGCGTGCACGCGCGCGCGCGCCCTAAGCCCAGTGGCAGGGAAGGAGCGCGCAGCCCCAGCAGGGCGGAAGGAGGACGCTGTGTGAGGGTAAGGGGAGCGACGTCCCTGCCTGGCAGAGGACGCTGGTGCAGGGGAACAGCGTCCCTGCCTGGCAGAGGACGCCGGCGCTACAGTACCCCCCCTTTAGGCCCCCCCTTTTTTAGGCCAGAAAGAAAGTTAGCTAAGATGAGAGGGGCATGGATGTTCTCCCGAGGCTCCCACGTTCTCTCCTCAGGACCAAACCCCTTCCAATCCACCAGAAAATAGGTCTTTCTTCCTACCCTTTTGGTGGCCAGAATGTTCTCTACCTCAAATTCGTCTTCAGCAGACACTGGAGCAGGAGGTGTACCTGTAGACTTGACAAAAGAGTTAAGTACCACCGGTTTGAGGAGAGATACATGGAAGGAGTTAGGAATCCGCAAATTGGCCGGGAGTTTCAATTTATAGGACACCGGGTTGATCTGACTGATGATCTCAAAAGGACCGATGAACCGAGGACCTAACTTGTAGGAAGGAATCTTGAGCCGGACATACTTGGACGAAAGCCAGACCTTATCCCCCGGACGGAATTGAGGAGGATCCAGACGTTTTTTGTCAGCATGTTTCTTCATGCGCTCGGATGACAGAATGAGTGCGGACCGGGTACTCTCCCATATGGAAGAAAATTCGTTAACCAGAGATTCCGCAGCTGGATTGTCCACAGAGATGGAGACAGGAACAGGGATCCGAGGGTGTTAACCGAAGACTACAAAAAACGGAGATTTGGAGGAAGATTCGCTCTCGTGATTGTTGTAAGAGAATTCGGCCCAAGGCAGGAGATCCACCCAGTCAGAATGGTGGGCATTAACGAAGTGTCGGAGATAACTGGTCAGATTCTGATTGATTCGCTCGACTTGTCCATTGGACTGTGGGTGGTAAGCGGAGGAGAAATCCAAGGTGACGTCTAGCAACTTACAAGTGGCTCTCCAGAAACGTGAGGTGAACTGTACCCCACGATCCGACACAATGTGACGAGGCAGACCATGAAGACGGAAGATGTGGCGGATAAAGTCTTTAGCCAACTCGGGTGCAGACGGAAGCCCTGGCAGGGGAATGAAGTGAGCCATCTTGGAAAATCGGTCAACGACCACCCAAATGACCGTACAACCGGCAGAGACGGGCAGATCTGTTATGAAGTCCATGGCTATATGCTGCCAGGGTGCAGCGGGTACAGGAAGCGGAAGAAGACGGCCGGCAGGCAGGTGTCTTGGAACTTTGTTGCGGGCACAGGAGACACAGGCAGAAACAAAGTCTATTACGTCCTTGTGCAGGGTAGGCCACCAGTAATGCCGAGTAATGAGCTGGAGGGTCTTTTTCTGACCAGCGTGGCCAGCTAGTTTAGACGAATGACCCCAGTGTAGGATTCTCTCCCGATCGGTTACCGATACGAACGTCTTACCAGGAGGGAGACGATTTAAACTCACGGGAGCCACCTGCATCACTCTGGCGGGATCGATGATATGTTTAGGTTCCTCCTCGAGATCCGACACCAGGAAGGACCGGGACAAGGCGTCCGCCTTGATGTTCTTGTCGGCCGGGCGAAAATGTAAGAGGAAATCAAAGCGGGCAAAAAACAAGGACCACCGGGCTTGGCGAGGGTTAAGTCTCTGGGCATGCTGGAGGTAAGCCAGATTTTTGTGGTCAGTGTAAATGATTACCGGATGAAGAGCCCCCTCGAGTAAGTAACGCCACTCCTCCAATGCCAGCTTGATGGCCAATAACTCTCGGTCTCCTATGGAGTAATTGCGCTCTGAAGAGGAGAAGAGTTTGGAGAAGAAGCCGCAAGATACCATCCTCCCGGATGAAGATTTTTGAGTAAGTACCGCTCCGGCTCCAGAAGAGGAAGCGTCCACCTCCAGGAAGAACTGCTTGTTGCCGTCCGGGCGATGCAGCACTGGAGCGGAAGAGAAGGCCTGTTTTAAAGAAAGAAAGGCCTCCTCTGCTTCGGGCATCCACTGTTTGGGATTAGCATCCTTGCGGGTGAGCGCGGAGATTGGAGCCGTCCGGGAAGAGAAGTGCGGTATGAAAAGGCGGTAATAATTGGCGAATCCCAGGAACCGCTGAATGGCCTTCAACCCCTCCGGTCGGGGCCATTTCTCGATGGCAGACAGTTTCTCCGGATCCATTCGTAGGCCTGTCTGAGAAATGATGTAGCCCAAAAACGGAAGCGAGGTCTGCTCAAAGAGGCACTTCTCATATTTGGCGAAGAGGTGATTCTGCCTGAGCCTGAGCAGAACCTGACGAACATCCCTCCGGTGAGACTGGAGATCCGGAGAGAAGACCAAGATGTCGTCTAGGTACACCACAACGCAGGAGTAGAGAAGGTCCCGGAAGATGTCATTGACCAACTCCTGAAAGACTGCTGGAGCATTACAGAGACCAAAGGGCATCACCAAATACTCGTAGTGGCCGTCCCGGGGGTTGAATGCCGTCTTCCATTCATCTCCCCGACGGATACGGACTAGGTTATATGCCCCACGAAGATCCAGTTTGGTGAAGATTCTAGCCCCCCTCAGACGATCAAACAATTCTGGAATGAGCGGAAGAGGGTACTTATTCTTCACCGTGATCAAATTTAGGCCTCTGTAGTCAATACAGGGACGGAGAGAGCCGTCTTTCTTTTTTACGAAGAAGAAACCTGCTTCCGCTGGGGAGGTGGATTTCCGGATGAATCCCTTGGCCAAATTCTCCTCGATATATTCGGACATCGACCTGGTCTCAGCAGCGGACAATGGGTAAATACGCCCATGGGGAGGCGTAGTACTGGGTAGCAGGTCGATCGGGCAATCATACGGTCTGTGAGGGGGTAATGTCTCTGCTTCCTTTTTATTAAAGACATCAGCGAATGACCAATATGGAATCGGGAGCCCTGGTAGATTAGTTGGTGTAGGAGAAGGATGGACGGGATGAACAGGAACCAAACACGTTTTATGACAGTCCTGTCCCCAGCGAAGGATCTCTCCAGTCTGCCAGTCGAGCACGGGTGCATGCTTTTGGAGCCAAGGCAGACCTAGTAAGAAAGCGTGAGAGAGTCCAGGCAGAACATGAAACGAGATGCTCTCAGAATGCAACATTCCCACCTGCAGGGTTATGGCTTCAGTGATAAGTTGGATGGGACGTGGTAGGAGACCCCCATCCACAGCAGCAACAGATACTGGTTCAACCAGAGGTTTGGTAGGAATGCGATATTTTTCTACTAGAGCCTGTGAAACAAGATTCCCGGCTGCTCCAGAATCAAGTTGGGCTAGTTCGAAATAACGGTTCTCACCGAGGAGAATTGAGACTGACAGCAGCAGAGATGAAGAGGATTTATTTTTGTCTAGGTGGACCTCTCCGAGCGAACCTAGACACAGGCGTTTCCCGACCTCTCTGGGCAGGTACGGATCCGGTGCTCCTTACTGCCACAGTAGAAGCAACTCCCCTCGGCACGACGTAAGTCCTGACGGGCTTTGACCATCTTGGTCTGGTCGACTTGCATAGGCTCAGAAGAGTGTACCTGAGGAGAAACGGAAGGAGTTACAGGTCTCTGAAAAGAAGGAGCTAGACGAGGAAACCTTCTCTCACGGGTGACCTCTTTAGCGCGCTCCTGGAACTGTAGATCAATTCGATTGGCAAGAGTTATTAGGTCATCGAGAGAGGTTGGAATGTCCCGACCGGCAAGTTCATCTTTAATACGGCCGGACAGACCCTCCCAGAAGACAGATATCAGAGCGTCATTATCCCAAGCCAGCTCCGAGGCAAGGGTACGGAACCGTATGGCATATTGACCCACGGTGAGACTTCCCTGACGGAGACGCAGCAGAGAGGATGCAGAGGAGGTCTTCCGTCCGGGTTCGTCGAATACCTTCCGGAAGGCTGAGAGAAAAGCAGACAGGTCAGACACCAGAGGATCTTCTCTCTCCCAAAGAGGATTTAGCCAGGCCAGGGCCTCTCCGGTGAGATGGGACATGATGAAGGCAATTTTGGCCCGGTCGGAGTTAAACTGGTGTGCCAGGAGTTCAAAATGCAGGGTGCACTGGTTAATGAAACCCCGAGCCAGAGCAGGGTCGCCTCCAAACCGAGGAGGAGCTGAAAGTCGAGGTCCAGGAACGGAAACCACGGAATTGGTAAGCAGCGGAACTGCCGGATTGCGAGTCATGGCGCCCGCGGTGGTTGCTGGTGAAGTAGTCAGGGTGTCCAGGCGGGAATTAACATTCCACAGGTGACCCAGGATGGACTCCTGTTGAGACCTCTGACGAGACAGTTCATGACACAGAAGTATTCAAGCAGCTGACAGCACTCGGGAGTTAGCACGGATGCACGTTCAGGCGTTCAAGGATCCAAATGAACAACAGTCCAACGAAAAAATAGGAACAGCATCCAATCCAGGTGAAGTATAACAAGTCTTTATTCAGCCACCATAAAATACGACGTTTCGGCCATTTTCAGGCCTTTATCAAGTATACAAAAACAGGCAAAATGGTGTCCTTAAATGGTGTGGAGGAGCCAATCACCATCCAGGAACCGCCCATAATACAAATAGACATATATACAGAATATACAATGATAATCAATTTAAAACAGTGATCAAAGCTCAGAATAGTGACATCATAGAAAAATACAGCAATGTTATAATTGTGCATATAATATGCCATAGATTACTCCATATAAACAATATCACCATTTAGTCTGCCAATCGATGATCTGTTACTGCACACTCCCATTCTGGTGCTGCACCAATCATGTACTCACTAGCAGCAGCGTCCTCCATATCCAATCAGTGTCAGTTCAGCAGCGCTTAGTCAGAGCACTTATCCAATAGCCCACAGGATAACAAATCGGGAGGCACACCTAACTCACTCCCCACTGTGTGATAAACAAAGGCACATGTTCAGAAGTCATCATAGCAAACGCCCAGTGGATCATGTGAACACCAGCGTCATCAGACACCCAGTCACATGATCGCAAGCATCATCCGAGGTCTAATCACATGATAGTCCCATCATAAGCCTCTATTCCAGGCTGAAAACACTAAAATAGCGTGCGATCACCGGCATCATCCGACATCTGAAAAAAGAACACGCATGCACAATAAACTCTATCATTATTTATACTACTCCAGATATGTCATCAGGAAACCTGCAGGTCACATGACTGTCAGCATTGGCATAATGTAAACAAGAGACCGCACATGCGGATCTATATAGAATGGAAGATTAACAATATAGCAGACGCCTAAAGAAATATATATAATATCTACAAAATAAATGATGTCATCAGGAACTATTAAGTCACCACTTGCTCCGATCACTCCAGATAATAATCCTACGAAAACAACAAACATAAGTAAAATATATATCTAAAAACAAACACAGAATATAGATGCAAAAATTACCTAGCACAAATATGCAAATTATATTCGATATTCAACCCCTTTGGTTGCAATGTCTCCAAAACGGAGATCCACCGGAGTTCTTTCTGTTTAAGCAACTTAATCCTGTCGCCACCTCTCCTAAGGGGTGGAACCCCGTCAATAACTCTAAATCTCAGCTGACTGACCAAGTGTCCACATTCTACAAAGTGCTTAGATACCGGCAGTTCCATCATCTTCGTCCTGATAGTACTTTTGTGTTTACTTATCCTAGCCTTAACTTCCATCGTTGTCTCGCCTATATACATGAGTCCACACGGACACACGAGCATATAGATTACAAAGCTAGATGTACAAGAGTACCGTTCCTGGATCCGAAAGCGTTGACCCGTGCGTGAGTGGCCAAAACTGTCACCCTTGATCATATTGCCACAGCATGCACAATTCAAACATGGAAAATTTCCATTTTTTGGAGGGCCCAAAGTTAACTGTCTGGATATTTTGGAGGATCCAATGTCAGATTTGACCAACTTATCTTTCAAATTACGCCCTCGCCTATAAGAAAGCAATGGCTTGTGCGCAAATTCAACTACATCCGGTAAACCTCTATGTAATAGACCCCAATGCTTATTCAAGATATTCCCTATTTTACCACTAACAGGGCAATAGGTAGAAACAAAAGGGACTCTTTTAGGGGAAATCTTAATACGTTTATTTCTCACATCTTCCAATGTTGTCTTCAAGGCTTTCTCCTTGAATTTTCTAAGATCCTTCTCAGGATACCCCCTTCTGATGAACTTCTCACACATCTGATCAAGCCTCCTGTCCAATACAGTCTCGTCCTTTACTATCCTACGTACTCTCAGCATCTGACTCCAAGGCAGAGACTCTATCATTTTCCTTGGATGATTACACTAAGTTCTTTTGTTCTATGTGGCTCTCTTCTTCCCCTCGTTCCGGGTTCTCATGGGCAGATTGCGGGAGGTGCACGGCATCTGATTGTCCACTTCTCTGTCGCCGGTGTTTCTTACCACCTCTCCTTGGCCTCCTTTTGCCACATTGTCCATTTTTCCTTTCCCTAAAAAATGAGAAGAAGAAGGTACACACAAATTGGAATCGTCAGTGGAATCAGACTCTGCCGTGGTAAAACCGAATCTCTTCTGTTCCCTTGTTTGCTGTCTCCTTCTTCTGCGGGGTTGTGCAAAGGAATCTGGTTTCCTATAGATAGTTCTGCGTGCTCCACCCTGCCAAGAAAAAACATGTCCAGTCCTGTAATCTTCAGCATCACGAAACCATTTCGTTTTTTTCGTTTTCTCAATGTCACCACGAAATTTCAGTAGTTTCTCATCCAAGTGTTTCTTGAACGTGTCCCATTCTTGTGCTGTCAACTGCATAGTCAATTGTTTCTCCAAATCATCGATTTTATTCTTCACCGATACCATTTCTGTGTGGAGAAACTCGATGTTCAAGAGCATTAGATCAAATGAATACTTATTAGTGATCGATTCAAATTTATTACAAAATTGCATATTGTCTGCCAGTAGTGTAGGCCGCAGATGTGGCCTTAGTCCACGAGGTATCCTGTGAACCCTGTGATACTCGCACAGAGTCATGGCATGCAACTCGTGTGAGATATATTTTCTCCTCTCATTTTCATATCTCTTATTCAACATCTCTATGGTAGGTTTATTCAAAAAAGACATATCTATCTGTGTTCTGGCTAGGATTCTTTTAGCATCTTCATCTGTGTATGAAAATATAGCGGCATTGTCCAGTTCACCCACCTCTGGTTCAAGCATCAAAGTCTCCATGACCGGTGCTCGTCTGCCAGGATCCACAATCCACAAGTATTCAAGCAGCTGACAGCACTCGGGAGTTAGCACGGATGCACGTTCAGGCGTTCAAGGATCCAAATGAACAACAGTCCAACGAAAAAATAGGAACAGCATCCAATCCAGGTGAAGTATAACAAGTCTTTATTCAGCCACCATAAAATACGACGTTTCGGCCATTTTCAGGCCTTTATCAAGTATACAAAAACAGGCAAAATGGTGTCCTTAAATGGTGTGGAGGAGCCAATCACCATCCAGGAACCGCCCATAATACAAATAGACATATATACAGAATATACAACGATAATCAATTTAAAACAGTGATCAAAGCTCAGAATAGTGACATCATAGAAAAATACAGCAATGTTATAATTGTGCATATAATATGCCATAGATTACTCCATATAAACAATATCACCATTTAGTCTGCCAATCGATGATCTGTTACTGCACACTCCCATTCTGGTGCTGCACCAATCATGTACTCACTAGCAGCAGCGTCCTCCATATCCAATCAGTGTCAGTTCAGCAGCGCTTAGTCAGAGCACTTATCCAATAGCCCACAGGATAACAAATCGGGAGGCACACCTAACTCACTCCCCACTGTGTGATAAACAAAGGCACATGTTCAGAAGTCATCATAGCAAACGCCCAGTGGATCATGTGAACACCAGCGTCATCAGACACCCAGTCACATGACCGCAAGCATCATCCGAGGTCTAATCACATGATAGTCCCATCATAAGCCTCTATTCCAGGCTGAAAACACTAAAATAGCGCGCGATCACCGGCATCATCCGACACCTGAAAAAAGAACACGCATGCACAATAAACTCTATCATTATTTATACTACTCCAGATATGTCATCAGGAAACCTGCAGGTCACATGACTGTCAGCATTGGCATAATGTAAGCAAGAGACCGCACATGCGGATCTATATAGAATGGAAGATTAACAATATAGCAGACGCCTACAGAAATATATATAATATCTACAAAATAAATGACAAAAGTGGTGACTTAATAGTTCCTGATGACATCATTTATTTTGTAGATATTATATATATTTCTTTAGGCGTCTGCTATATTGTTAATCTTCCATTCTATATAGATCCGCATGTGCGGTCTCTTGCTTACATTATGCCAATACTGACGGTCATGTGACCTGCAGGTTTCCTGATGACATAGCTGGAGTAATATAAATAATGATAGAGTTTATTGTGCATGCGTGTTCTTTTTTCAGGTGTCGGATGATGCCGGTGATCGCACGCTATTTTAGTGTTTTCAGCCTGGAATAGAGGCTTATGATGGGACTATCATGTGATTAGACCTCGGATGATGCTTGCGGTCATGTGACTGGGTGTCTGATGACGCTGGTGTTCACATGATCCACTGGGCGTTTGCTATGATGACTTCTGAACATGTGCCTTTGTTTACCACACAGTGGGGAGTGAGTTAGGTGTGCCTCCCGATTTGTTATCCTGTGGGCTATTGGATAAGTGCTCTGACTAAGCGCTGCTGAACTGACACTGATTGGATATGGAGGACGCTGCTGCTAGTGAGTACATGATTGGTGCAGCACCAGAATGGGAGTGTGCAGTAACAGATCATCGATTGGCAGACTAAATGGTGATATTGTTTATATGGAGTAATCTATGGCATATTATATGCACAATTATAACATTGCTGTATTTTTCTATGATGTCACTATTCTGAGCTTTGATCACTGTTTTAAATTGATTATCGTTGTATATTCTGTATATATGTCTATTTGTATTATGGGCGGTTCCTGGATGGTGATTGGCTCCTCCACACCATTTAAGGACACCATTTTGCCTGTTTTTGTATACTTGATAAAGGCCTGAAAATGGCCGAAACGTCGTATTTTATGGTGGCTGAATAAAGACTTGTTATACTTCACCTGGATTGGATGCTGTTCCTATTTTTTCGTTAGTTCATGACACAGGTCAGAGAGCGAGGGAGTTTGGGTGCCACCGGGTTCCATGGCCCGAGCAAACTAACGGGTCTGGGAGGCGGAACCTCTGAGCTTTATTATACAAGGAGGCTTTCCTTGTAAAGGAGCGGGTGGCGCCCGGGGAGACGGACAGGAAGTCACTGCAAGTGACGGGGGCAGTCTCTGGACAGACAAGAGGGAGGTCACGGCAAGTGACCGGGGCAGTCTCTGGACAGACAGGAGGGTAGTCACGGCAAGTGACCGGGGCAGTCTCTGGACAGACAGGCAGGTAGTCACGGCAAGTGACCGGGGCAGTCTCTGGATAAACAGGCGGGTAGTCACGGCAAGTGACCGGGGCAGTCTCTGGATAAACAGGCAGGTAGTCACGGCAAGTGACCGGGGCAGTCTCTGGGTAGACAGGCAGGTAGTCACGGCAAGTGACCGGGGCAGTCTCTGGATAAACAGGCAGGCAAGGGGCCGGGGCAGTCTCTGAATGGACAGGTATATACGACCTGAGACGGTGGAACCTCCAGGTAGGCTTGCAGGCAGATGGCAGATGAGCGCCCCCAAGTGAGCAGGCGAGAGTCTCTGGAATTGCCGATGGTTACCGCATGTGACGGCCGAACCTCCAGGCAGGCTTGCGGGCAGGTAGCAGACAGCAAACTGGCAGGAAACAGGCAGGTAACTGGCAACGGACCCTGAGGGCTGAAGCAGAGTAAACAGTGCAACAACAACATTGCTCGGGCACCTCCAT